>JAULJZ010013450.1:0-16271 GCA_032270985.1 Heliamphora pulchella | reverse complement strand
GAGTGCAATTATAGTTCTTTAGTGGTGTGAATTGTAATTCAGTATTTTATGAAAATTGCAGAAACTGCTGCGTCTTTTCATAATTACAGAAATCGTTAGTAGGTATCTGTGTTCCACTAGAAGTCTTACTCATAATTACTCATCAGGTCCCTGCTGTAGCTCTATATATATGCAGGTAGGCTGAACCAGTTTGATATCTCATCATATCATATATTATATTTTTTTTGTCTTTCAAGACGAAAGATATCGGGGTTCTGTCGGTATGAGTTCTCGATAGTTCGTATCCCACACTACGTTTGAGGATCGCATACGGGAATACGGTAGATGATCTGACTGGAGTTTTAACTCAGAATCAAATTGTAGTTGAAGAATAGATCGACAAAAGGTATTCATTTAAATTAACTTTGATGGCACGGGTTTATTTTGATCGTTTTTCGTCAAAAGTTTTATCTGGGTCAAAAGTTTTATCTGGAGTCCGTTTTGGCGTTTGCCCGTTCAGTTAATTTTTTATTGAAAATCGTTTGCAAAAATAATGATCTTGACAGTAATGCCTCAAACAAAGTTTGGGAAATACATAGTGCTTAATGGTAAAAGATCCTTAGGTTGGCTGACCCCAGTAGTTTTTTGCTGCCCATAACTTTTCTTAGAACCAAATCTCTAGGACCAAACTCCCTGGGTTTGACCTTGTTATTGTAATCTCGGCTCATTTCTTGTTGGTAGGAACAAATCCTTAAGGGGGCCTCCTCCCTTCGCTCTTAGATTAGGTCCAGGTCCTTGGCTAGTAATTCCCCATTTTGCTCGAGATTAAATTTGTCGGATCTCATGGTTGGAAGGCCGATCTCCAGAGGGATTACTGCCTTGGTACCGTAGGTTGTTAAGTATAGAGTTTTCCCAGTAGATCTTCGCGGCGTAGTTCAGTAGGCCCATAATACATGGGGAAGCTCACCGACCCATCTTCCTTTCACCTTTTCTATCCTCTTCTTCATTCCCACCAAGATGGTTTTGTTTGAAGCCTCTACTTGGTTGTTGCATTGTGGGTACATCGAGGTGGAGTTATAGAACTCTATTTTTAGTTCGGCACATAATTGACAAAATAGCCTTCTATCAAATTGAGTACTGTTGTTCAAAATGAGAGCGTGGGGTATCCCGAACCTTGTTACGATATTCTTCCATACAAACCTTTTCATATTGAACTCCCTTATGCTGGCAAGTGGTTCTGCCTCAATCCACTTGGTAAAATAGTCCGTTGCTGTCACCATGAATTTTTTATTTTCCACTACTCAAGTGAATGGTCCGACGAAATCCAGCCCCCACTGCGCAAATGGCCAAGGGCTTATTTAGGGATTCAACTTTCCCGTAGGATGATGGATGAAATGAGAGAATAACTGACATTTATCGCACATCTTCATATATTGATGGGCGTCCTTTGGCATGTAGGGCCATCTGTACTCTTGAAAAATAGCTCAGTGGGCAAAGGGTCATCCCTATGTGTGGCTGTCACATATCCTATCATGAATTTCATAAAGAAGGTCCTTCACTAAACTCGGGTGTACGTACAGGAGATAAGGGCCCGTGTAGGAACAATGATATAATTTGTGAGTTTGAGATAGCTAAAAGTGGGCAAATTTCAACATAACCTTGAGCGCCTCTTTCTCGGGGGGTAAGATGTCGTCCTTTAAGAACGACACGATGGGGTCTATCTAGGATGAGGGCTGCTCAGTTGGAAGGACCTCTCACTGCTCGGTATGCAGTTAGTCTATACTCGGCATTGGGAGGACTTGGACTACTACATTCATTTCTCCCTTCGTTGTTGTTGCCAAGGCGAGACTGGCTAGTGTATCTACATGGTCGTTGATAGCTCGGTTTACTCGCTCAATTTTAACCGTTGCAAATCCCCTTATGACCTCCATGGCCTTTTGGAGATACTTGGCCATTCGGTCGTCCCTTACCTCATACTCCCATTTTAGTTGGTTGACAACTAGATGGGAGTCACTGAACACTTCCAGGTTTGTGATGTCGGGTTTTGACGCTATCTCCAGCCCTGCCAGCAGTGCCTCGTACTCAGCCTTGTTGTTCGAAGCTTTGAAGTCGAGTCTCAAAGTCTATTCTAATATTGTGCCATCCGAGGAGGTGAGGATCGTCCCTGTGAGACTCTGACCTATTTTATTTCAAAATAATTAAGTGTTGACAGAAGTTGAAATTAAAACTTGATCTTGGTAGTATTTTAGGTGAGTATTTTGAGCTTGGATGAGATTCTAAGGGATGTTCGGACAAAAATATGTGAAAAGCATGTGAAGGAAAGTGACATATCTTTACTAATTCGGTCCTGCTTCTTTTGTTTGGGTTTTTACCGAGCAATGGCCGCTCGAGTGGATCTTTATTTGCTCGAGCGGGCTAGTGGCTGAGAGTTGGATCCGTGGGGGACCGCTTGAGCGAAGCCCTGTTCGCTCGAGCCAACAGTCGGGCGCGAGATTCTATAAAGACAACCCATGCCTTGGTTTTTGAACCAAACTTCTTTTACAAGTTTCTCTTCTTTCTTTACACAAAAGCTCTGCTTTCTCTCTAGGTTTTGGGTGTGTTCGGGCTCGAATCTTGGTGATTGGAGGGCGGATCCTTGATTTACGCACCTTGGGCTTCACGTACATCCGAACAGAATCTTGTTTTGACAACTTTGGTTTTTCGCCGGTTGGTAAAGCTTCGAGTTTGTAACTCTATGAGGTAGGATCTTAGACTCTCATGTCTTAAAGGGGTGCTACATAAAATTTTATGCGTTTTTACCATTTTAAAATACATGGATGATTGATCTTTGTGTTTAAACCATGTTTGTTGGATAAAAAACATGTTTGGCATTTGTCATGATTTATTACCAAGTTGGTGGGCGTGTGGGTGTCCGTGATTTTCAAAAGGTGAGTTTTGAAAATGGAGAAGTTTTTGTAAAGGTTTTAAAAATCGTATTTTGGAGGTTTGGAGTTAACCTTTGGGGTTGAGTCTTGGTTTTTAAACATTTTGATAGAAACGGTAGAAACATTTTAAAAATGTTGGTTGGTCTCCATGGTTAAATGGATGATGTGGCAGAATGCCATTGAACGTTTGTATCTGACTGTGTGTATTTATAAATATTTTCGTAGTCGAGCTACATATTTTTAATGATTCGATCAATGCACTATAACAATGTGTGTATTTGGGCCGCCATTACTCATCAGTAAAAGTCCGAAAACTTTGCACAAGTAGGTGCTTCGCTCATTCGGGTAAATCTCCGTAAATGAAGTAATTGCCCCATTGGGAGATGTGCCCCCCTGGGAAGCGTTTGTTGTTATAACTCCGTATAGAACTTATTATTATCTAGCGGGTCATTGGATGTCCCGAAACTAGGGTAATGGCGAGAGTCTATAGTTATTACTTTTGTCCCCAGTGCGACAGAGTTGGTACATAGGAATCATTGTCGGTTGTGAAAATCGAGTAAAAAATAACGCTTTGTTAATATTTTTCTTAATCTGTTGGACATTATTTGTATTAGATGAAAAAGTGTAATTTTGAGAAGTAAAACTATTTTTGGGGCTCGTGTAAGTCGAGATATTCATATTATTTTGTTAGTATGCTTTGCTTTTACTTAATGCTAGTCTGTTTTTTTTGGGCTTTAGCTCACGTTATGAAATTTATAAAAATGTTTTTCAGGTGAGTGTGGTCAAGTAGATTGATCTTGTGGTGCCCAGAGGTGGTTGAAGACAAAAACCCATTAGTTTTGTTCTTGTTGGGTAGTTTATACCATTTGTATATTAATCATGTTTTGATGT
Source organism: Heliamphora pulchella (assembly GCA_032270985.1). Classification (NCBI taxonomy): domain Eukaryota; kingdom Viridiplantae; phylum Streptophyta; class Magnoliopsida; order Ericales; family Sarraceniaceae; genus Heliamphora; species Heliamphora pulchella. Next base: position 12,477 of record JAULJZ010013450.1, on the reverse strand, counting down.
AACATGTTTTATATTTGAAAGCATTTGTAATGTAATTCTTATGACTGTAGAGCCTATGTATGCATGATATATGTTTGCGAGAGAGACCATGGGTTGATTGTTGTTTTTCTTAGTTTATTATTACGATTTTCGTAAGCTGGTTCAACGTTTTACGCAAAGGTTTTCGATTGATTTATGCTTCATATAAATTTTTGTACCTCGAGGGAGATTTTAGAATGACTTTCTCTCCTTTAAAAGCCCTCTTTTATACTAAATTAAACCCTCAGTTGGAGGTGATTGAAAGGTTTTGAACTCGTTGTTTTCGTTTGAAATCGTATCTTTTGAGTTAAACGCTTTCTTGAGTAATTTGAATCCTTGTTCAAAAAAAAGGTTTTTTGGTGTGTTTTTGAGACTTGAAAAGATTTTTTGGTTTTTGACTTGAAAAATCTCTCAAGTGCCTCATCGCTCAAGCGGTGTTTTGTGCGCTCGAGTGGACAGCCGTTGTGACTAAAAGTTGGGTTTTACTTCGAAAGAAGATTACGGTTGAGAAATCTTTTAGGAGACCTTTTTGGCTTAAAATGATGTATTTTGTGAATTATTTTACAAATAAAAATCTCATTTTCGTTTTGGTTTTGGTGGAGTTTTATCATTTGGAAAGTTATAGTTTGTAAAACGGTGGTTTCATGGACTTTTCATGTGACCTGAGTTTTGGGATGTGACAACTTGGTATTAGAGCTCTAGGTTCGAATGCCTAAGAGCCATGGGAAGAGGGTGCATCACCTTGTGAGGAAAGATGTGTGTGCTTAGCTGCATATGTTTAAGTATTTTTATAACATGAGCATGATAGCTTGTTAAGCATGAGGATGTTGTGTATATATGAGTATGGAGATTGGACCTTATGATTGTTTAGTCTTTGCTTCGGGCGTTTGGATTAACAAATTTGGAAGCCAAATTAGAAATGCGTTTGGCCGACGTACTTTCTAGTAAGGAATCTAAGTAGGTTTAGCACGATCTTGAGTGGCTAAGTATTAACATGATTATGTGGTAAGTGGTAGAAATAACATGATAGGTCGACCTTAAGTTGTTGTGTTCTATATTTCTTTTATATATGAACTGCGTAGCCTTGGAGAGGGTGAGGCCATGGTTTGGGTATTAGATGTGCGACTTGGTTGCTGAGAGATAAGGTTATGGGTTGAGTGTCGATCGCTTGGTGCGTAGTAGAACTCATTGGTGAGTTGGGGTTAGCCGCGTGAAGTTGGCTTTGGTTGATAAACTGTTGAGTGTTTGTATGAGCAGAGTTTTGTTTGGTTGTAGTTGAAGCATGGTTAGTGGTTTAATTTTGGTAGATGGCTCCTCTTGAGAGTAGGTTACTGGAAGTTAAAGTTATGCTATGGATGGCCTTGTGAGTAGGGGCGATGGGGCATCGAAGACCCTGGAAAATCAGTTATTATGATTGGATTTGTGGATAGTGGTAATCTCTTTCGGTTAAGGTTTGGTGTACGTGGTTTTGGTCGTGTGACGGATTAGATACGTCGTGAGCCATGCTATGTCATAGTTATTATGATTTTGGCCTTGGGAGTTGCAGATATGCTAGGATGAGTATGGGTAGTGACAGTGTTAGAATGTGTAAGGGCTCATGTTACGATTCTAATATGCGGCGAGTATCAGTTCTATGGGATTCCTACGAGAATGCAAGTCTGTGGTTTGGTCGTTATCCTCATGATTGGGAGATCGTGTTTGGAAACCGTACTGGGTGCATGAGATTTGAAAGGACCGTAGAAGGGTTCGAAAGTGTGGTTAGCTTAGTGCTGAGACGGTGTATTTTGAGTATGATATGTCTGAAGGTTGTTGGTGTTCGACCTTAGATTTAGAGGTAGGTATGTTGTTTGCTGATGGGAATAAGGTGTGGAGTAATAAGGTTCAGTAGTGTACCGTGTGGTTTGGGTGGCCCGAGTCGATAGGCGAGAAATCGTGGGTTAAGATATCTGTGATCGATGTGTTCTCGGAGAGCAAAAGTACAGGAGGTGTCTGCATGGTCGTAGGAGTTATTAGTAACTTTGGATGAAAGGTCTCAGGATTGGGTTTCCTTTGTTCGGCGCCGTGCACTTTCTATGTGAGTTGCTTAGATAGTGGGCTCGATGTCGTGACGTGGCTGAGGTTTGCCTAGTGGAAGTTAGGTTAGTGAAGCCCAACCTTGTAAAGTGAGGTCTTGGTGTGATGGAAATGTTGGCGTTGTGTTTCCGTGTATGACTGGTGACAAGCTTGTAGTCCTATGGGATGTGCTGTATGAGGTATGAGGATTAATGGTGTTCGTGTGTGTGCGAATGAGGTTTGAGAGTTCAGAGCTTAGTGTAGCAGATGATCTGAGTATCGTGATCGGGGTCGACGGTAGCTGTGTGACTATGGTCGATGTGGCCTTAAGGTAAGATTTAAAGGGTTCTTTGGGGGACAAGTGTTGATAGGTACTGAAAGTACGCTGAGGTTGGATCATGGTTTCTGGTTGGCCATTTCTTTCTCAGGAAAAAGATACGGTTATCTTGCGAACAGTTGTAGTGTGCAGACTATTCCACCTTAGTTAGGTGTAACAGTCGGGATAGTTGGTTGATTGTTGGCCCGATTGTTTTTGGGAGATGGAAGTCTCCGTGGATTAGTATCCGTGTTGTGGTCCGTGAGTTTGTGCCTAGGGAATGGGTACTACCGGGATCGAATAATTGGAGGACTGGGTTCCTCATTGGTTTTTCCGGTGGAGTTTGTTTACTCTATCGTGTGAACGTAAGTGTGTGGGGTTGTGTTCCCTGTGAGATCGGGTTGGTAGACTAGGAATGTTTGTCTTTATTGACGAGGGAGTCAGTGCTGAGACGTAGAGTCCTTTTTTGTAGTGATCAACTGAGAATTGTTAACCGTTGTATGCAGTTTGTTCTAGGTTGTGTGGGTATGGTTGTACCTCTAGCTCTTGGCAGAGTGGAAATTTGTTGGAACCTTGCGGCTGGGATATTCACGTGGTGGGTTCTTGATAGACATTTGTGAGTTTGGGTTAGTGTTTTGTTTGGGGCTTTAAACTACTCAAAGTTCTTAGAGTCGAGGAGTAGTTGTCGACTATGGTAAGTGTTGTGTTTTGGTGTAACCGTTTGTTCAGATGGTGGTCTCGAGAATATGGTAAGGTATGAGTCAGGAAGGATTTGTTGTTTGAGAAGCCTTGGTTGGTATGGCATGTCGGGATTGATGCGATTGTTTGGTTTAGAACGGAAGAGCTGTGACGAGTTCCGTATAAGAAGAAAGTGCTAAGTGTGAGAGGTAAGTCTTGGTTGGTTACTTGACGGATAAGTCTTGGGCTTGAGTATTCTACTTTGTGGATTCAAGGGATCGATGTATGTGTTACGAGTTTGGGGTTGAAGTCGAATAACGGTGATCATGTTTGATTTGAAGTTGATCTGTAAACTTAGAATCAATGGTTTGATGGTGAGATGTTAAGTTGTGTAGTGATGTGCTATTATATAGGAGATATGATTAGGTTTGTGTAGGTTAGTGGATATCTATGAGATGTTCTGTCCGTGTGGCGTATCTGGATTAAGTGACTCGTTACGGTTAGGTGACTGTGTTGATTTTGTGGTTGTGATGTCGGGTTGGTTTTTAGTGGTGTGGAAATTTATCTTGGACAATGGGGTGACACCTAGGGTTTCTCCAGGGTGAGACTTGTGGTTTGTGAAGAAAGATCGGATAGAGGATAAAGGTTTAGGTAAAGTACATTCTTTGATATTCCAGGTGAATTGAATGAGTTTTTCTCTAGAATCGAGTGTTTGTGTTGTTACTCGTGGATGAGCGTCTTGTCAGCTTCAATGACGGCATTGTTAGCATCAGCAGGATAGCAATGTGGTATCAAAGTGGGTGGTCATCAGTTGATTATTAGAACTTGAGTAAGGTTTGTGTGTGAAACATGTGACTTCGTGTGACCGGTGTCAGGGCTCGACGTCGTGTGTTTGGACTCGCAGAGATAGTCCTTAGTATGCGTTGTGAGGTGCGATTGAGCCAGTATGTGGCAGTGTGAACGGGGGTGGTAGTCTCTATGTCTTGGAGTAGAGAGTGTTTGGGATCAGGTTCCATGGTGGATTGGTCTCGTGTTATGCATTTATTGCTGGAGTGGATTGTGTTCGATGAAAGTTGTGATTTGAGGTTTTAGCAGTGCGAGTTGGATCTTGATCCAATGTTTTATGGATGGCGATAGTGTCAGTGGAACTTCGCGCGCGTGAGTAGTCTATATGGAGGTTGATTCTTTAAAGACGTGTTTACGTCGTGTGATGACAAACTTGGGGTTTTAGTTATTTGGGCATTTTTGCTGTTGTGCGGTGTTGCTGGGTTTGCGTCAGAGATTGTTGATTGTTGATGGTTGATGGGCTAGGGTTTGGCTTGAGATTTAGCGTTGGATTTTGGAGATAAAATTCTTTAAAATGGAGAAAGTTGTGAGACTCTTACCCATTTTATTTTTAAATGATTAAGTGTTGGCGAGAGTCAGAATTAAAACTTGATCTTGATGATATTTTAGGTGAGAATTTTGAGCTTGGATGAGGTTCTAAGGGATGTTCGGACAAAAATATGAGAAAAGCATGTGAAGAAAAGTGACATACTTTTACTAATTCGGTTCTGCTTCTTTTGTTCGGGTTTTCACCTAGCGATGGCCGCTCGAGCGGATCTCTGTTCGCTTGAGCAGGCTAGTGGCCGAGAGTTGGATTTGTGGGGGACCGCCTGAGCGGAGCCCTATTTGCTCGAGCAAACAGCCGGGCGCAAGATTCTATAAAGACATCCCATGCCTTGGTTTTTGAACTAAGCTTCTTTTACAAGTTTCTTTTCTCTCTCTACACAAAAGCACTGCCTGCTCTCTAGGTTTTGGGTGTGTTCGGGCTCGGATCTTGGTGATTGGAGGGCGAATCCTTGATGTACTCGTCGTGGGCTTCACGTACATCCAAACGGAATCGTGTTTCGATGACTTTGGTTTTTTGCCGGTTGGTAAAGCTTCGAGTTTGTAACTCTATGAGGTAGAATTCTAGACTCTCGTGTCTTAAAGGGGTGCTACGTGAAATTTTATGCGTTTTTACCATTTTAAAATGCATAAATAATTGATCTTTGTGTTTAAACCATGTTTGTTGAACAAAAAGCATGTTTTACATTTGTTGTGGTTTATTACCAAGTTGGTGGACGTGTGGATGTTTGTGATTTTCAAAAGGTGGTTTTGAAAACGGAGAGGTTTATGTAAAGGTTTTGAAAATCGTGTTTTGGAAGGTTTGGAGCTAACCTTTGAGATTGAGCCTTGATTTTTAAATATTTTGATAGAAATGGTGGAACATTTTGAAAATATTGATTGGTCTCCATGGTTAAATAGATGATGTGGCAGAATGCCGTTGAACGTTTATATCTAACTGTGTGTATTTACAAATATTTTCATAGTCGAGCTACATGTTTTTAGTGATTCGATGGATGTACCATAACAATGTGTGTATTTGGACCGCTATTACTTCTCGGTAAAAGTTTGAAAACTTTGCGCAAGTAGGTGCTTCACTCCTTTGGGTTAATCCCCGTAAATGAAGTGGTTGCCCCATTGAGAGGCATGGTCCACTAGGAGGTGTTTGTTAACTCCATATAAAACTTGTTATTACCTAGCAGGTCATTAGATGCCCCGAAATTAGGGTAATGGGCGAGAGTTTATAATTGATACTTTTGTCCCTAGTGTAACAGAGTTGGTATATAGGAATCATTGTCAGTTGTGGGAATTGAGTGAAAAATAACGTTTTGTTAATGTTTTTCTTAATCTGTTGGACGTTGTTTGGATTAGATGAAAAAGTGTGATTTTGAGAAGTAAAACTGTTTTTAGACCTGTGTGAGTCGGGATATTCATATTATTCTGTTAGCATACTTTGCTTTTAATTCATGCTTGTTTGTTTTCTTTTGGGCTTCGACTCACATTGTGGGATTTGTGAAAATCTTTTTTGATGTAACATGTTTTATATTTGAAGGCATGTGTAATGTGATTCTTATGGCTGTGAAGCCGATGTATGCATGATATATGTTTGTTAGAGAGACCATAGGTTAGTTGTTGTTTTCTGTAGTTTATTATTACGATTTTCGTAAGTTGGTTCAACATTTTACACAAAGGTTTTCAATTGGTTTATGTTTCATATAAACTCTTGTGCCTCGAGAGAGATTTTAGAATGACTTTTGCTCCTTTAAAAGCCCTATTTTATACTAAATTTATCCCTCGGTTGGAAGTGGTTGAAAGGTCTTGAACTCGTTGTTGTTTTTTCTTGAAATCGTATCTTTTGAGTTAAACGCTTTCTTGAGTAATTTGAATCCTTGTTCAAAGAAAAGATTTTTAAGTGTGCTTTTGAGACTTGGAAAGATTTTTTGGTTTTTGGCTTGAAAAATCTCTCAGGTGTCTCACTGCTCGAGCGGTGCTCTGTGTGCTCGAGCGGACAGCCGTTGTGACTAAAAGTTGAGTTTTGCTTCGAAATGAGGTTTCGGATGAGAAATCTTTTCGGAGACCTTTTTTTGCTTAAAATGGCATGCTTTGTGAATTATTCTACAAATAAAAATATTGTTTTCGTTTTGGTTTCGGTGGAGCTTTATCGTTTGGAAAGTTTTGGTTTGCAAAATGGTGGTTTCATGGGCTTTTCACGTGACGTGGGTTTTAGGGCATAACAGTCCCTACCCCCGATCCTTTGTTGTTGGATGCCCCATCGACATACAATTTCCAAAGCCCCCTTGAGCTCGGCAGAAGTGTGAGCTCGTCCACCTCCTCCTCTTCTATTCCTGGTGTGTTTCAGGAAAATTCGTTTACGAAATCAGCTAATACCTAGGCATTGATGGCGATCATGGGCCTAAAGTTGATATCATGCTCTCCCAGTTCAACAGCCCATTTGGTCATCCTTCCTGTCGGGTCAACCTTTGCGAATACGGCCTTCAATGGGTACTTGGTGAGTACTACAATAGCATGTGCCTGAAAGTAGTGTTACATTTTTCGTGATGCAATGACTAGCGTGTAAGCTAGCTTTTCCAATGGAAAATACCTCATCTCTGACTCGCTGAGAGTATGGCCGACATAATAGACTGACATCTACTGCTTCTCTTCTTCTCTAACAAGAACCGAGTTGACGACGTGCGAGAAAACTGCCAGATATAGATACAACACTTCTCCATCTTTGGGGTAGAGAGTAGTGATAGAGAGGATAGATATATTTTCAAAGCTTGGAGCGCCTAGTCACAGTCCTCGCTCCATCGAAATTTCTCTCCCTTCTTTAGTGTCAGAAAAAACGACCTGCACTTATCTAGAGCTCGGCTTATAAACCTGTTCAAGGTTGTGGTCAGTCATGTTAGTTTCTGTACCTCTTTAACGGTGTACGGCATTCAGACTTCTAGAATGACCTTGATCTGGTCTGGGTTTGCTTCGATCCCACGAGTCGTGACTATGAAATCGAGGAATTTCCCCGATCCGACCCCAAACGCACATTTAGCTGTGTTAAGGCAGAGGCAGTGGGTTTTGAGAATGTCAAAAATTCCTTGCAGGTCGACTAGATGGTCTTCCTTTCTCTAAGACTTTACTACTATATCATCTATGTAAGCCTCCATCGTCTTCCCTAGCACTTCGGCAAATATCTTTGTGATCATCCTCTAGAAAGTTGCCCCAGCATTTTTAAGGCTGAACGGCATGACTTTGTAGCAATAGGTCCCGTGCGGGGTTATGGACGACGACTTCTCCTAATCTGGGCTAAGTATTGTGATCTGGCGGTAGCCTCAGACTGGTGAAATCCTCACACACTCTTCATTTACCATTTTTCTTCTTGACGACCACTGTGTTGGACAGCAAGTTAGAATATTAAACCTCTCTTATGGCCCCAGCCTCTAATAACATTCCCACCTCTTCGGCTACGTCGACAGTGTGGTGTGGCGCCAAATGCCTCCCTTTTTGCCTCACCAGTTTGAAAGTCGGATTAACGTTTAATGCATGACAAATATAGGCGGGATCTACTCCCAGCATTTCATACGGTGTCTATGCAAACACCTCGATGTTCTGTTGCAACAGTGGTAGTAACTCCCCCATTTCTTGCTCAGCCATGGTCGAGCTGAGAAGGAAAAACTTCTTTGGATCATTAGGATTGAACATGACCGTTTCGAGATCTTCTACAACCTTATCTTTAGCCTCCATTCCGACGTCCTTCAAGATGGACTTGTCGGGGGCTTTAACTGCTTTGACTTCCTAAGCATTGATTTCGGCTCTGAGGGTTGTCCCAAAGCAATTTTTCGATGCGGCCTAATCTCCGTAGATGACTTACACCCCTTTGGTGGAAGGAAATCTCAACATTTAATGATACGTGGATGGGACGGCCTTAGTTCGGGCAACCATGTTCAGCCCATGATGGCATTGTAAGCCGAGGGTATGTCCACCACTAGGAAGTTTGTATGGAACTCAACTGTTACTGCTCTGACTGGGATGGTGATTCTCCCCAAAGGCTAAATCGGCTAAGAGTTGAATTCAATGAGTAGAGTTTAGGACGGGTCAGGTCTCGGTAGCTAAGACTGAGCTTTTTGAAGAGGTCGTAGTACATTACCTCAACCGAACTCCCCTGGTCAATTAGTACCCGTTTAACCTCGAAGCCGGCGAGGTCGAGGGATATCACCAAAGCGTCACTATGTGGGTGCTGCACCCGTTTGGAGTCCTCCTCGAAGAACGTGATCCCTTCCCTACATTCCTCTGGCCTCGACCTCTTTTCATTCGTTGTCTGCACCTTCATCACCTCCGCTATGTGATTAAGCTTTCTCATCTGTTCCCGCATGGAGATTTTTTGACTTTCCTCTACTACTTCATGGATTACTCTGATAACTCCATGACTCGTTGGTATGGCGAATGGTTTTGCCATACCAAATCCTCCAAAAGTGTCCCTGCTAGACTAAATCCTCCAAAAGTCACTTAAAGGCCCGACAATCTTCTGTCCTGTGACTTCTCTCCACGTGATAGGAACACCTCCATCGTATTCTCTTTTCTATAGGTGACTGCACAACCAAGTCAGGCAGTCTGGGCGGCCACATGAAATAAGGTATGTCTTTAATTTGTGGCTGAATTTTCTGGATCAACTCTTCGAACACTGCGTTCACAACTTCCCTTCCTCTGTAACCCGCATTCGGTCTGATTTGGGAGCTCAGCTACTCTCCCCTTGATCTTTTGTTCAGTTTCGGCGGGCTCGTCCTCCTTGTCCATATCGGTTTGGACTTTTTGACTCTGTCTAGACTTGGCCTTCATTCCCTTGGCTTTATTTCGGCCTCTATTCTTCCAACGTCTTCCTCTACCCTGATGTGTTGCTCCACTCGTCTCATCAAGGCCGAGATGTCTTGGGGTGGCTTCTTCGTGAGAGAGGCTCTCAACTTTCCTCCTAGCTAAAGCTCGTGCTTGAACGAGGCCACAGCCAATTCTTCATTACAGTTTTCGATGTCTTTATATACCTCCCAGTACTTTCTTGTGTAATCTCACAAAGACTCCTTCTTCCCTCTCTGTAGCACTATAAGTGAATCAATTTCTTTTGGAATCTTTGTGTTGGTGACGAAGTGAGCTACGGACCCCTTCAACAAGTCTCTCCAGCTTGCTATTGACCGAGGTGGCAGACAATTGAACCATCTCAGCCCGGCTTTGCCCAAACTTAACGAAAACACTTTACAAATGAGTGCGTCGTTGCCACTCTACAATGTCATCATCTGCCTGTAATGGCTGATGTGCATGTTTGGGTCAGAACGCTCGTCGTACGACTTGAACCTTGGCACGAAAAAGCTTTTGGGGGGCTCGGCCTTGTTTATGTGTTCAGCAAACGGTGTGGTGATCATCCCCTCCCATACGTCACTAGGTTCGGCCGTGGTGTAGTATGCTGACATCGACTCTTCGTTCTTTCACGAAGGATCTTTGTTCCGCCTGGATTTCCTTGGAGTATGACTACTTCCCTCTGTGCTTGAATCTTCTTTTTGCTTGGTAAACTCCCTGATAATTTGCCCCAGCTTTGGGTTGACCTCGTTCTCTCACTTTTTGCCCCTCGTCCTTGGGGACTTTGGCTCCTCGGTACGGGAGCTCCTCACTTGGACTTGTGGGTTCCGATCTTGGTTCATCAAAGAGGAGCGAAGCCTCAAGATCTCCTGCCCCATCGCGTGGAGTGCTGACTCCTTATCAAGGTCATGCTCAAGGGTCCTTGTTGTTTCAGAAGCAGGCATTTTCTCTTCTTTTCTTTACACTCTGTGCCTTTCTTCAGATCCCGGTGAAGCATGCTCATCAAAAACGGTGGACACCTATGAAAGTGTCGCCATTGGCATCTTAGCAATCTGTTTTCAATTGGATTCCTACAAACAGGGCCAAATGTACGGGGGTACCCTGTAAATTATATTTATTTGATGGGTTGAACTCATCCCAATCGAACTGACCAATAGATTAGCACCTATAAGAGTGAACAAACGTGAGTTGGCTGGCGGCCATTCGCCGGAAGCCACTCCAATGACGAAGTTAGAATGCGTTTAGGAGAGGATAAACTAGTAAGAAGGTAAATTGATAGAGTTTTGGCTAATGTATTTCGATTGTGCATACTTATGGCTTGGAAGAGTCCCCATTTTATAGGGGGGACTAACCTCCACTTTTTCCCAAGCCCTCATGATGATTTCTCCTGACAGGCTTACCTGCAAAACGGCTCTGCTTTTTCCCGCCATTACAACAGCGACGGTGGAAGGCCAATCGCAGTCACATTGTCATTAATGTCACCATATCGGCCCATCCTTTGGGCCGAGAGCCTAGTAATAAATGCTTCCCCCGAAATTGCAGCGCACTCGATGGGTGAGAAAAATTTGGTCTAATAGCATTTAATGACTTTTTGTCACAGTCACGTCGCATTTAATGTCGTACTTTCTCGATTAAATCACATTGAATGCCATTTTAGGAACCGAACTCAGGATTATCGCTGGTAGTGATGAGCTCGGCCCCAGGGCCGCCCTCTTGGATGGGCTGGTCCGTCAATCGTCATGCTCGGGCCATAACGAGTCCCATCGGATTTGGCTTTGGGCCTCTCCCCTTTCAAACACAAATCTTACTATTTTAATTTATAAGTATACAATATTAATAAATATTTATAATTTTTGTTTAAAGTTATAATTATATTTTTTAGTTATAATTCAAATTTTCATTCGGGTTTAACAAGTAATTTTTTCATACTTCAAGGATATTTGTCAATGTCATACAACTTGAATCTTAAGTTAAGAGGCTATGAGTGTTACAATTGATTAACAAATATATTTCTTTTCCAAAAAAAAAAAAAAGAATGTCAAATGATAATTGATTATTGGGTACTATGTGTCATGCTAAGTGGTGCCCTCGAGGTATGTAAAGATTTTCGTGTTTAACAATCAATTTGGAATAATTATTTATTATCTTAATTTATATTACTTATTTTTGAATGAAATTCTATATATTTTTATTAAAAAAAATTATATTTTTAACTTCTCTCGTTAAAACTAATCTGAAAAAAAAGAGACAATGACCACAAAGCCAAAAACGTTATGAAAGATTTTAAAAGTCTTTTTTTTTTATCTTTTGATCAATATTCTTTTTTATATTTTTTATTCCTATCATCAAAACAAGTAGAAGAATTTAACTAAAAAATAAAGGAAAACTGCTAAAACATAAATAAACTAAAAGTTAATTTTTATTCCAAACTAGGCCTAAATTATACTGACAACTTAATGAGATTTGACAAAATACGTTCACCGCACAAGTTTGGCCTAACTACGTCCAGTTCGGCTTTTTTGGTTTTTTATTTTTTTGGCTAAAAATATCAAAAAGTTAAAATTATTCATTTGACAAAAAAGCTAAAAAGCAAAAAAGTTAAAAACTCAAATTAACACAAACTCTCAGAATATATTCTATTTAAATTTCTACCACTTTTAAAATACAATAATACTCCTTATTCATAACTTATTTACTACTACTACTATCAACTACATATAATTGTTAATATCAAATATACAGAAGGATAAAATTATTTATTTTGAACAAAAAGTAATAAATGCTAACTTTTTACCCAAATAACAAACTTAAAAAAAACTTAATTAAAAGTTAAGTTACCAAAATAATCTACTTTAAATTCAATTTAGCTTTTTAACTAAAAATACAAAAAGTAAAAAATTAACTTTTAAACTAGTTGCCAATTGGGCCTTAAAGTTATCTGCAAATGCAAAATTACTTCTTTGTCGTTCTATACCAACAAAAAGACACTCCTCCTTACTCTTCACCCTGCATATTGGGACCACCATTAATTTTGAGGATCTTATCTGAAGAAATTGAAAAGAGAAAATAACTGTATATTTTCTGTGTATTGAAACTGTACAATATATAGCCTATTTATAGGCGAATAGGGATAAACAAGAAAGAAAATACAATAAATAGAGAATAAAATCAAATCAGAATAAAATCAATCTAATATTCTAACATCC
>JAULJZ010013429.1:0-16272 GCA_032270985.1 Heliamphora pulchella | reverse complement strand
AGCTAAACATGCTTCATATTCAGCCTGATTGTTGGTAACTTCAAAATTGAGCTTTAATGACAAGGGGACGTGTGAGTTGTCAGGAGTGACAAGAAGGACTCCTATCCCATAGCCATATTGATTGGATGCACCGTCAAAATATAGAGTCCACTTGCCATTTCTAACTTTCATCAGTTGTTCGTCAGGAAACTGGAACTCAGTGTCTTCACCTCCTTCTACTAGTTGGTCGGCCAGAAATTCTACCATTGCTCTGCCTTTGACTGATTTCCTGGTGACATATTGGAGATCAAACTCCGACAATAACAATAACCATCAGGCTAGCCTTCCTGTCAGTGCTGGCTTTTCAAATTGATACTTCAACGAGTCCATCCGAGAGATGATGTTCACCGTGAAAAATAACATGTAGTGCCTTAGTTTTCGGGAATCCCAAACCAAGGCCCAGCATGTCTTCTCCAACGGCGTGTAACGTACTTCTGACCCTGTCATCTTCTTGCTCAAGTAGTAGACAGCCTTTTCTACTTCAGTTTCACCTTCTTGTACCAACATACATCTCATAGCTGAATCGGTCACTGACAAATAGAGGATCAGTGGCCTATGAGGTTCGGGAGGAGCTAGAACAGGTGGATTTTGTAGGTACTGTCGCACGGCATTAAAGGCGTCTTGGCATTTCTGATCCCACCCAAACATGATTCCTTTCTTCAATAGGCGGAAGAGCGGTTCACAGGTAGTTATCAGCTTTGCGATGAACCGACTGATAAACTGGATTCTTCCCAGAAAGCCCCTAGCTTCCCGCTCGGTCTTTGGAGGAGGCATTTCCAAAATTTCTTTGATCTTCGAAGGATCGACTTCAATGCCTCATTGAGTGATCATGAATTCGAGCATTTTTCCAGCAGTGACTCCAAATGCACACTTCTGCGGGTTGAGCCGCATCTTGTACTTTCAAATCCTTTCAACGAATTTTCGCTGAGCTGTGATGTGACCATCCCAATTCTTGGATTTGACTATCATATCATCCACGTATACCTCGACCTCCTTATGTATCATGTCATGCAGTAGGGTAGTGGCAGCTCTTTGATAGGTTGCCCCTGCATTTTTCAAGCCAAACGGCATTACATGATAACAATAGGTGCCCCAAGGCGTGGTGAATGTCGTCTTTTCTCTGTCTTCAGGATCCATCAGAATCTGGTTGTACCCGGAGAAACTATCCATGAATGACAATAAGGCGTTCCCCACTGTACTGTCTACCAGGATGTCGATGTGCGGTAGCAGAAAATTGTCTTTTGGGCTGGCCTTGTTGAGGTCCCAAAAATCCACGCAGACTCGGATACGACCATCTTTCTTTAGTACCGGAACAATGTTAGCTACCCATTTTGGATACTCGGTTACCATAAAAAATCCAGCGTTGATCTATTTGACAACCTCTTCCATGATCTTCAAAGTCCATTCTAGCCGAATTCGTCTTAATTTTTGTTTGACCGGTTTGGTATCAGGGTATAAGGGGATATGGTGATGGACAATATTGGGATTAATTCTGGCCATATCTTCGTAAGGCCATGCAAATACATCTTTGAATTCTTTTAATAGAGTTATTAGTTGTTCTTGTTCGACTATGGATAAAGAAGAACCAATTTGAACATTTTACGGGTTAGTTTTATTACCCAGATTTATTGAAAAAAATTCTTCAATTATTGGTTGGGCATCTATTTTTTCTTTTCTTTTTATTAAAAGTTTTATTTCTTCGGGGATATCCCCGTTGAATTTAAAATCATCAGAAAGCGTATGAAATAAATCAAACAAAGCAGAGTAACCGAAAATCTTGTTCATTTCATTAAGAATCGAGGGAATTACAAACTCGATAGTAAAAGCGGAAAGAGGTGCGTCAACAGATGCGCCCTTGATTACAGACTCTGACTCAAATTCGGACTCGAGATAGACGACCTGCTCATTACAAAACTCGATGGTCCAATTCTTTATTGCTTTTGTAGCGGCATCAACGATAAGATTGGTGCAGTCGGCTGGCGCGCTGAAACCCATCATGAAGCAATCTGATTCGGTTATACGCAACTAAGCCATATGCTCATTGAACAACATTCCCAGGTCAGCTTCATCAAGCTTGCCAACCCAGTCCTCTTCTTGAACCTTTTTTTCCTCCTTCTCTCCTTCCATTGTTTCTTCCTCTTCCGTGTCAGGCGTCTGGTGGTTGAAAAAGATCTCCAACCCTGGTAACTTTTGATTGGTCTCTTCGTCGATCCACGGCTCCGGAAAGCCACAATACGGGAAATCTTCCCCCTCCTTGACGAAGTATCCATTGAGCGTCCCGGAATAATTGGCCTTTCGTCCATTTCTAAGCCCTTTCAGATCTTCTCCCTTTGGTTTATACCCAAGACCAAAATGGTGTGAAGTCGGCAATACCTGAATGGGTTCTGGGATTCCCTGCTGCTTGCGTTGTAGTCCCATGCTTGGGAAAAATGACATTTTCTTCATCATTGTTACGGCCTATGGGTTAACATATTTTTCTTCTTCATTCATCAGTATCTGAACAGCCTGTTCTTCATCAAATCAAAAACTACTAAGCAACATATCATCTTCACTATGCTGAACTTCTAACAGAGTTGTGCCCTCTCCTCCTTTCGGGGGGTGAATGCTGTGTTCTCCGTGGATAGTCAGAACTGTTCCATTTTTTATCAGCTTTAGTTTTTGGTGAAGGGTAGATGGTACTACCTGAACATTTGGGTCATGCAGCCACGGCCTGCCCAGCAGCAGATTGAAGGAGGCCAGTACGTCTAGCACATGAAGCTCAACTGACGTCTCCAGAGGTCCTATTGAAACGGCGAATGACACCAGTCCTAGTACATCCCTTCTTATGTTATCATAGGCTCGCACCCCTTGATTGCAGGGAGTGAATTGATCTGGCCTCATCTCTAGGTAAAAAATCGTTCTTAATGGGAAAACATTCAAGGCAAACCCATTATCAATAAGGGTTACTGGAACCCACTTTTCTAGGCATTTGACGGTGATATGTAGCGGCTTGTTGTCACTTTTTTCTTCAGCGGGCAAATTCTTATCAGAAAAGAAAATGACTTTTGGTTCGGCGGCTGGCAGAATAAGTCCAATAAGCTGCTCGGGGGTTGCATCTATCGGGACACTGGCCTTGTTCAACCCCTTCAAAATAGCTTGCCTGTGCTTATGTGAAGCCATCAATAAGCCCCAGATACTGATGTTGGCCTGCGTCTTTTTCAACTATCTTAATACAGCATCATCCTCCTCCTCTTTTTCTGTCTCTTTTCCTTTCCCACTTGGCTGTCCTCTTTCTAACTAAGCTGGTTTAAAATGTTGTCCACTTCTAGTTAGGTGTTCCACGCCGTCTTCGGGATCCCATAATCCCGGCATCACATTATCATTCTGTCTCACTTCGTCCACGTGCAGAGGGCTTTTGAACACCCACAAATCATTTAGGTCACTAATGGCTGTCATTTCCCTTCTTTTGTTGTTATCTTCGATAGCCCATGTATTATCAATTTCTTTCCAGATATCTTCCTCAATAAAATTCACTTGCTGTTCCAGGGCAGCCCAGAAATTAGTCAACTCTGCCCCGTCTAATTTCAACACGATTCTTACCAGCCAGTAAGACTGCATCTCGTCGACGTACACTTCCTCCTCAAAAAGTTGGGGAAGAGTGATCCCATCAAGTGTATGACCAAACCCATGGGGTCGAGTCGGGTAATCCAATGGCCAGTCATCTTTTTTATTGCGCTCCTTCTCTTACTAGTAGGCTTGGATTATCGGTTGATACCATTTCCAGCCATTATAATTCCATTCTTCCATCTTGTCTCGACTGCCTCTAATCATCACGAACGAGCGTGTTGTTGGATCCTCAGTTATTAAAACATGAGGGCGTGGTAGGTGTGCTGAACAGATGTGTTGACTCGGGTTCTCCGATTCCCCCAGAGACATGTAATTTACCCCAGCTTGCCTGGCATGATTCGGCAGTGGGTTAGTAGTGACATTCGACTTTGGGGTAGCAGATGGAGGAGGGATCACTTTGTTGTCAATAAGATTCTGAATCTCATGACAGAGCCTCTTACATTTGTCAGTTAAATGCCCGTGGCCTTGGTGGAAGGCGCAGTATTGAGAGGCATTGTATCTTGGGGGAAGCGGGTTGGGCACAAGCATGGGATCTAATACCTTAATGAGTCCTTTTTCTACAAGACGACTTAAGACAGTGGATAATGGGATGTTGAGAGGTGTAAAAATTCTTTGCGGCCGTTGTTGTGTTTGCTGACCATCGCCTGACTGCTGAAGGTTGCTTGTTTGATGGGTAGAAGAAGAAGGGTTCAAAAGGTTCACCTCGCCCAAACAGGACACGAGGTTGGTGGTAGCGGATTGGTTCTAGTTATTTGTGGGTAAATTCCTTCTTGGTGGTTTTTGACTGAATTCTGTCTTCTCGATATCATCGGATTGGATAGCGTCCTTAATTTGCATCCCAACGTCGAGCAACTGTATAAAGGTGGAAAGTGGCTGCGTGATGAGATAGCACTTTAACGGAGACTACAGATTTTTAACCACAATCCTTACCTGCTCTTTCTCAGTGGGCCTGTTTGTCATTTTGGCAGCCTTACCCCTCCATCAGGTTAGGAAGTCGAGAAAAGATTCTCTGTTCTCCTGTCGGGTCGTTTCAAGTTCTCGGGTAGTTACATCCAGTTGGACATTGTAACTATATTGGCTGATAAAAATCGTTGCAATGTCTTTCCAAGTTTTGATTTTAGCTACATCAAGGGAAAGAAACCATTTCTGGGCTGCCCTAAAAAGAGATCAGTGAAAGAGCTGAGCCTTCAATTGGTCATCAATCACCATCGGCGACAGGGTACCAACATGTATTCGGAGATAAATTCTGGGATCTCCGGTTCCATCGAACTTTTTCATGTTCAGCATTTTTAATTTTTCCAGCAATTTAGCATCTGGGAACAAACATAATCCCCTTACACCCAACATGTATTCCTCGACTCCCTTGGCTTTCCTGAGGACCTTCTCCATTCGGTCGATCTTCTCAATCAGTGCAGACTCTCTAGACTGCGTAGTATTTTCCTCCTCGACTATCACCTGATGAGGGTTCCGTGGTGGTAGTAGAACAACTTGTGGTCCATCGGGGACCTGATTGTCATCCCAAAAGTCTTCAGCATTCTCATTCGTGTCGTCTGGTTGTCCATTCACAATAGGGATACGTGCCTGAATTGTCCGGATCTGCGCCTGACATTGCACTTGAGCCTGGGTCTGCTGTTGTACAGCTCGTTGTATATCAGCGATTGCCCTCATTAGGGCTGTCAGTTTCACCTCATTTTTTGCCATCTCAACTAACTGTTTGCGTATCCTACAAAGCCTTTCTGTCACTGATCTTTCTCAGACACGGACTGACTGTACTTTTTTTAGCCCAATGATAAACTCACAGAGAACACCTGAATTATAAAAGCAGGATAACTAGTATTAGACTCTTCCCGGGAAAACATTCTGGTAATTGGTGGCAAATATCTCGATTCCCCAAAACAATGAATCATAAGCAGATAAATACAGAGGCTGACACAATGCCCCTGTTACGCCCGTGCTGGCGGCACAACAGGATAATCCAAAAACCAGAAAGATGGTTAAGAAGGGGAATCAACCAAAATCTAGAGGGAAAGCCTATCTAAAACGAGGAAACGGACAACATGACGGTAGGAAAACAGAGCTACATTGATTGGACTGGTTCGACCTAAAAATTCTAAAGAAAAACGGGCAACATAACGGTAGGAAAATAACTCTCATAGGTGTTGCAAGGGTTTGAAAGGAACGAGTCTATGTCAAGGGGGAGTGAACCAATGACTTGGGAAGAACCCGGAGGAGAGAGAAATCACCCTAGAAGTTAAGACAAAACACGGGCATGATGACGGTAAGAAAACTACGATGTGAAAAATAGAACATGGTGAAAAGCAAAATATGGGTAAGAACTCGAAAGAAAAGCTAATCTAAGCAAAGGATAATGAAAAACCTAGGCTGTCTTAGAAAAAGAACTTACCTAATCCAAACAAACAATCTTAACAATATGCAATCAAAACATACAATAAAGAAAATAAATAATCCTACTAGGGTTAGCAGCACCTAATTGGAGAGTTCTAAGTTCACTATATGCAAAAGGCCGATTTTGATCAATTAGAAAAGGTACCTTCTGAATAGAGCCGAGAATATACCTCCCATGCAGAACATGATCAAACAGCACGCCCGAACTCTTTTACTGCACCTATGATAGCGTACAATCAGTAAGGGTTGCCTGTCTTCCCAACGATCCCCGAAATGGATTAACGTTCAGGGTATCGGGTCGACCAAGCAGGGGGTTGAAGAACAATGTATATACATGCAAAAATACAAATGAAAAATTTTATTAAGAACCAATGATGTTTTCAAGTCTAGCCCTCTTATCTGATTTTAGAAATCAGTCCCTAGCAGAGTCGCCAGAAAATACTGTGGCTTTGGAATTTAGGGGTTGTTTAAAAAAAAAACGTTTCAAAAATAAGGAATTCAAAGAATGCTTAGAAAAATCTTTCAACACCTTAAAAACTAAATTTTATAAACCCCTTTTGTTGAAAATAGAGTCGCCACTTAGTTTTTGATAAAAACTAAGAAAAACAAAATTGGCTACTGATTTTTAAAACGTTAACCAAAGAAAGAGAGTTCGGGGGCTAAGGTACGAATCGGGGAAGATGTTAGGCACCTCGTTCGCCCAACCGTAAGGTTGGCCTTTACTAATCATCATTGATTCTTTAATAGAATTTTTTAAATGCATACAAATAAAAAAAATGGGGGCAAAGAGGGAACATTCAAAATTAAATATGAAAAATACATAACATATGTATATAGTACTCCAAATCAAAAACAAATAAAGAGGTAAAATTTTAAGTGCTATGGCAAGCAATTTCTAACTAAAAAGATACATGGAACATATTCGCATGCGATTTCATCAAAAATAAACTAAGCTAGCATGGTTTAACTAAAAGAATAAAAATATACTAAAAGACTCTTAAAATAACCTAAATATGGTTTGTTACAAAAGATAAATTAAACTATTCTAAAATATGCTTTTTAGTAAAGAAACCAAAATGTTCATTAACATTAACATGATAAATTAGTAAAAGAAATGCAAAATAAAATATGCATAAAAAGAATCCTAAAAGAAAGTTACAAAAAAAACTTATGCTAAGATAAAAAGAGGTTAGAAAAATAAAATATTAACAAAATGAAGCCTAACTATTTATATTTAAAACGAAAATAAAAGAAAAGAAAATTATGTTTAAGGAATGAAAATTAGATAAAAAGATTTTTTATGATTTTTGGAGTTTAATGAAATAAAAAAAAAGAAGGATAATATAAATGCCAAAAGAAGATAAAGCTATAAAAAGAAAAAAAACATAGAACTTTATAAGGAAATTAAAGCTAATAATAAAATTAAAGAGATTAAAATGTTACATTATGAGGAGAATAAAGCTAATGAAAAAGAAAAGAAAAGAAAACAAAATAAATGCTGTGGAAGAAAATCACATTATTATTGAAAGAAAAGGAAAAGATGTAAGAAGCTAAGAAAGGAATATTATACTAAAAGAAGGTAAAATTGCATACAAAACTAATATTATAAGAAAAGAAAAGAAAAAAAAATGAAATAAAATGCTAATAAAATAAATTAGATTAACTAAAGGAAGAGAAAAGAAAATAAATGCTGGAATAATAAAGAAAAAGAAAAAGAAAAAGAAAAGAAATGGAATATTAGCATTAAGTGGGTGTAATATTAACAATTACAACCATTTTCATGTAAGTACTTGCATTATAACAATAATGACATTGTTAGTCATATTGTTAAACATTGTTAGTCATATTGTTAAATTATATTAGCACTAATTTAATGCGTATATTAAAAAAAACGACAATGTGTTTAGTGTAAATGTGTGAATTAAGCAACGGATTAAAGGATTAAACTAAATGAAAGTAATTAAATAAGGACAAGATTAATTATGTAAATAAGAAGGAGTACTTGAATTGAAATTAAATGTAACCTGATCACACCCAAAGAGAGAGAATAGGGTTAGAAGGACTGGGGATCCAAGTAAGGTACCTGAATTGTGGAATTCTCAAGTTGGGAATGTGCTTCGATGGGCCAATTCTCGGGTGGTGATCCAAGCAAGACTTCAACGTCAGTCGGGGGTTCGGCAGGGTTTCGGCGTCGCAGCTCAGGATCGCTCGATATATCGACAGAGTCTCTCTCTCTCAAAATTTGTACTGAAAACGTACGCTGGGGTACGGTATTTATAGAATTCTTCAACCAATGAGATGTTGCCACATTTTGGGACACGTCAGGCCATTTGAAGTTAGCAGTTGCCACAATGTAAGTTAGCGGTCGCCACATTTGTGGAAGGTTCCACAAAGTTCTATGACGGTCGCCATAATGGAAGTTGGTGGTCGCTATGCTGAAAGGTGGGGGTCGCCACTTTTGGCTAAGGTTTCCAAGAGGTTCTATTGGCGGTCGCCACAATGAACATGGCGGTCGCCTTACTTGGGTAGCAAGTTTCGATGGTTCGTCAAAATTTTATTAGTTCGAAGGTTTCGGGTTCAAATACCAAGCTTGGATCACTTTTCGAGGATCATACCAAGGCACTATTCTACTGTTTTCATCATAGGATTCGCCTAAGATTAGGCGGGATCAAATTGGGGTGTCTACAATGATAGGCAATCAACCAGTCCATCCCCAAGATGACATGAAACGTGATCATGTCTAGAATGATAAAATCAAACTCTAGACAACGACCGACGACTCCTAACTCGCAAGATCTGCGAACTCTACTCAACACCACATTTTCACTGACTGGGGTCTCTACACTCAATGCACTACCCAACGGGTCTGTCTGTAACCCCAATGCAGATGCAAAAGCAGAGGAGGTAAAAGAATGTGATGCTCTCGTGTCAATGAGAACACTGGCCCATGATCTATAGACTTGAAGAGTACCTCTGATCATGGCTGGAGTAGCTGCAGCATCTGGTGCAACTAGTGCTTTGGAAGCACTGGGATCAGTAAGAACATAAGCTATGACTTGTGGTGGTCTGGTCTACCCACCATATCCCTAAATCATCGGCTGCCTCACAGACTGTGTTGAGGCACCTTCTTCTGTAAACCTAGACGTCTGGGCCCTAGGTTGCTGAGAAGTCTGCCGTCTTTGTGCAGATGGAGTTGCTAGCACTCCTGTTGTACCCTGGACACCCTCTTCTTGGGTATAAAATCTCCGAATATGCCTGAACTGACCACCCCTAAAGCATACTAGTGGGTCTCTCGCCTGTGACTGGACAGATGCTGAACTCTAGACTTGGCCCTTTTGTGGGCACTCAGAAGAACGATGCCCTGGCTGTCCGCATTGATAACAGATCAGCTCTCTCTGCTATGGCCTTCCTGTCGAGGCCACTGAAGGTGTAGGTGTGGACGACTGCAGCTGATACGATCCGACGAAATGAGAACGAGGTCCAGACGACCTTTGGCGCTTTTTCCCGCGCCTCTGGAACCGTGCATCTCCACTGCCCTACTGACTTGCACTCTCTCAAACTCTACAGCTCTCTACTAGTCAGTTCTCTACTCAGATAGTGGCTTCCACCAGTGCGATGTACACATCTAGACCCAGAGCTGCAATCATATCCTTGATGGCAGGTCGAAGGCCCCTCTCAAATCTTCTAGTGCGCAACTCCTCCGTAGATACCATCTCGACTGCAAACCGCGATAGATTCGCGAACTTGGGCTCATACTGGACCACAGTAAGGTTCTCCTGACCAAGGGAAAAAAACTCCTCTCGGTATGTATCCCTTGAAGATCTCGAGAAGTACTTCTTCAAGAAGACCCTCGTGAAAGCGGCCCACGTGTCATCCACCGTGGTCTTGGCAAACTTCCACCACTCTCTAGCATCTTCTCGCAGTTGGAACGCCGTCAACTTCACGCGCAAAGCATCCTCCTCAATCTCCAGAGTATTAAAGGTTGTTGTGGTCACTTCTAACCACTCGGTAGCAACTTTGGGGTCCAGCTCCCTAGAAAAGGTCAGAGGATCCAACTGTCGAAATTCTCTCATTGCCACAGAATCCCTTGGCTCAGGAGTTCTCACTCCCGCCCTAGATGCCTTAGTCATTGCTCTCATAGTGGCAAGCATTTCCTGTATGACGTTAGCACCGTCCACCTATTCCTGCGGGGCATGAACGTCTCCTTCCTCCGGAACTTGAACCACTTAAGATTATGTAAGCACGTCTTACATACCGAGGAGAACCAACAAGACAGACGCATCAATTTGGGTAACGTAGTCAGATTCCTTGATAGAAAACATGTTGGCCAAACGCGTTTCTAACTTGGCTTCCAACTATGTTAATCCAAACCCCATGAGGCAAGATTAATCAATATTGAGATTCAACCTCCATACCCACATATACGCAAACTATCATGTTCAACAAGCTATCGACATGTTATGAAAATGTTTAAACACATGCAACCAATCATACGTAATCAACCTCACCATGTGATAAACCCTCTTCCCATGGCTCTTAGGTATTTGAACCCAAAGCTCTGATACCAAGTTGTCACGCCCCAAAACCTAGGATCACGTGAAAATTCACCAAACACTAGGTTATAGAAAAATTGATTTTTATACAATCAAATTCACCTGTTGAAACCAGAAGAATGCCCCAAGTATAACTCTCATAAATAGAAAACATCTAGTTCCAACATGCATAAATATATCGCCCAAAGGCGTACAAACACGCATTTAGAAACAGACTGACAAAAGGAAGACTATAAAATCTTTTGCCACCACGGACACCACTAAATCAACTCCTCGTGGTCATCAATCTCATAACCTGAAAATAGCTTGATAAGAAAATCTCACACCGTGAGCCGAAACCCAATAGAAACATATTATAAAGCTGTAAAGTAGGATATGCAATCATTTGGTGGGAGCTAACTCAACCCCAAACAAAACCAAGCATTAAAACTAATGCAAGTAACAATTAAAGAAAACTGTAACCAAAACGTTATTTTTTCACTCAGATCACACAACCGAGGAAAGGAAAATAATTTCTATGTACCGACTCCGTCACAAAGGGACAGAGGTAACAGCTATAGACTCCTGCCCATTACCTAATCTCTGAATCATTTAAGACCTGTTAGGTAAATACAAGTTCTATATGGAGCCACCACAACATAACTGCTAACTTTACCAACTAAAATCGAAAGATAAAAGCACCTACACCTTCTTTACGTGAACTACCCTGAAGGACAAAGGTACCTACTCTGCTCACGTTTCTGGACTTCCACCGAGTGCAACTCGTGTTACATACCCGCTATCCTGGTACATCTAGAGAATTATTTTACAAAATCAAAATATTCTCACATTTATACATTAAACATGTATAAAGATCCTTCCATCAATATAGAGATCAAACCAAAAATATTTTCAAAGTTGAGACTCAATCCCAAAGGTTAGCTCCAAACCTCTAAAAACACGTTTTTCAAAGTTTTCTCAAAACTCCATTTTCAAACTATCTTTTTGAGAATCACAGATATCCTTTCGAAAATCATAGGACCTCATAATTCCATCAAATAAATATCTCACGAGAAAAGCTAGATCCAAAAACATCAAAATTCTCAAAATTGGCCAAACTGATCGATCGGTCTCAAACCAGTTTCGGTTTCTCAAAAACAGGTCAGGTTTTTCTGCACAAAACTTGTTTAAACCCAAAATTAAGCCTCCAAACACCTGTATCGATACCCACGGGCATACATAAACCCAAGACTATCATAAAAACTTCGAAAGAAACCATCAAAACCCGAAATCATCCAACCGAAACGACAAAAAAATGATTTTAAACTAAAAACCGATTTATCGAACATAAATCACTTTTTCATACATTTAAAACGGTAAAAATGCGTAAGATTACACGTAACATCCTTTAACAACTATACAGTCTAGGATCCTATCTCGGTGAGTCAAAAACTCGATGACTCGATCCACGTGCAAAATCGAGCTTCGCCAGAATGAAATTCTATCAGGATGGATGCGTAGACCACGATGCCAACAACAAAGATCGGCTGTTGAATTGTCAGAAATCAAGCCCCGTCCCCCGAGAAGTTAGAGAGAAGATAGAGAGAAAAGGAGGAAACTTAGTCGAGAAGTTTTGAAAATATCTTTTGAAAATATCTAACTCCAGATATTTATAAGCTTCCAAAATATCTTTTTTTTTGAATTTTTAAAATTCGCACCATAACTCCATGTAGCCCCGGGGACTAACCCCGCATGCATATTTAAATTCAATCATGTATCAAAACACATATAAATGTGTCATATACATAAATGAACACGTTGAATGCATATATATATGTGTTACAAAAAGAAATGGGACCGGGTCTCACAGGAACCAGTTGTGGGTTGGACTCCCGGACTGTGAAACTGAAAGTAATTAACAAATAATGAACCGTATAGATTGATGTGAATTAAGTTGGGCTTGAACAACTCTATGGTGAAAGACCGAAAACTTGCGCAAGATGAGGACTATAGGCCCACGGGTTTGCCCCAGAAATGTGGCGTTGTGTCATGATGAGTTATAGAATGACCCATTCCACAATGGCTTTGCGTAACCTATTAGGGACGAATGAGGCGAGGTTTCTATAAACTGCGTCCGACACCGGTTCATTAGATGTGATACGATTTTGTGAAAATCATGTAATAAAATAAAAAATGTGGATAATGTGAAAGCCAGGGATGATTTGAAATGGTTTCAATGAATGTGATTAATGAAATAAAGCATTAATGAAATGGAAAACAAGTGAATAAAGGGAGATAAATTTGTGCGTGGGTGCGTGTGTGAACAGAAAACGATTTGGTGGAATGCGCATATTTATTTCGGTTATACCCATCACACATCACAAATCATGCATTACATTTGAGTTAATTTTTATTCTACGAGTTTTGGCTCATGTATGTATGTTAAACCATTTCAGGTTCCAATGAGGAGGGATGATACCTAGTCTATGAATGCATTTTGGGAAAGGCTAGCGGATGGACCTAGTGTTTCTTTTGTTTTACGTTTTGTTTGTACATGAAGTTAAGGAAATGAATGTAATTAAAATAATAGTGCAATATTAGATGTATGTTGCCACAAACTCTTAAGTGGTTTTGTAAATAATTGTTTTTGAAACTTGGTTTTGTAGTTTGAATCTTCAGAAGGCATATATGAAATATTTTTCTTTTGTTTTGAAAAATTGTCAAACAATATAGTTCATGTAAGGAATGACTTGAGGTTTAATTCACGGACTCAGAGTTTGGGTCGTGACAAATAAACTTACAAAGTATGAATTCTAAACTAAAAAACAAATAAAATTTAAACTTATAAATATAACTAATAGGTAATAATTAATAAAAATAATAATAAATTATAAATTATAAACTATAAACTATAAACTATAAAAATTAATAAACTAATAAACATATAATAATAATAATAATAATAATAATAAACTAACTTATAAATTTCTAATAAAATAGTAAGCTAATAACTTATAAACTTAATAATAATATTAATAGGTTATAAACTTGTAAACTTTAAAACTTACAAATTATAATTTATAAACTTATAAAAATATAAAACTAATAAATTTATATCGTTATAAATAATAAATTAACATAATAATTTATTATGAAGTTTGACTAACAAATTAATAATAAACTAATATAACAACAACTAATAACTAAGAAAAATTTAAACTTATATTATACAAGTTACAACAACAATTTAAAAAATTAAAAGCCTGAAAAAAGCCCGACGAGCCAGCCCAAAAGCTTGGCTTGAGGCCTGAGCCCGAGGCCCAAGCCCAAGCCCAAGCCCGATCCCTAAGCCCGAACCCTATCCCCTTGTGGCCTAGGTCTACCTCTTGAAAAAAAGCTTAGTTTGGCTCGGCTCAAATTTTTAGCAGGAGCACGCTGGGCCGGGCCAGGCTTGGCCCTGCGTAAGCCACGACTGGGCTATTTTTACACCCTTAAAGAACTTAAACAATTAAAGTTTTTATAGATAGGGCAGGACACAAATTTTGTGTTGCAAATATAGGTCTTTAACAATAGGGATGGGCTGTGAGACCCTCACCTGTTTTCTTTTTCGGTGTTTTTTAATGCGTGTTTATCGTTTTCGTTGCAGCATGTTTGTATGCATTTTTATGTATGCTCGGGCTTAGATATGCATATGAGGTTGGTTCCCGGGGCCGTTGGGCATTACGGCATAAATTTCAAAAAAAAAAAAAGAAATTTTGGTGGCCTATAAATATTTCGCATTAGATATTTTCAAAAGATATTTTCAAAACTTACAGGGTAAGTTTTCTCCATTTTCTTTTTTTTTCCTCTCTAACTTCTCGTGGGCCGGGGCTCGATTTTCGACAATTCAATAGCGGATTCCTGCTATTGGCACGGTGGGCTGCGCTTTCATCTGGACAGAATTTCATTTCGACGAAATTCATTTTTGCACGTGGATCAAGGCGTCGAGTTTTCGACTCAACGAGAAAGGATCCTAGACTCTCATATCTTATAAGGGTGCTACGTTTAGTCGTGTGTGTTTTTACCAGTTAAAAATGCATGAAAAATCGATTTATGTTTCAAAATAACAGGGTTTTGGTTTAAAAGGGGTTTTGTGTTATTTTCGATTGGATGGAACCAGGTTTTGAATGCTTCTTTCGGTGGTTCTTGTTGGTTTGATTTCGTGTATGTCCGTGGGTGTCGAAAATATGCGAGTTGGTAAGTTTATGTGTGTTTTGAAGCATCATAGTGAGTATTTGAGAGTTTTGGGGCACAGAACACTAAACAGGGAAAAATCTAAATTTTCTCGGGTGCTTGCTCGCTCGAGCGCCCAATGGCCGCTCGAGCGGACTGGCTGTGTATGGCTGTATTCTTTTGATCATATCTCCCTCATTCGGACTCGGAATTGGGTCGTTCTTGTACTCAAATTGAAGTTCCAGAAGTCTTATTTCCAATGACACCTCTCTCAGAAGAAAATTATTTTTATAGAAAAAGTTATGACTAAAATAGTGAGGGTATGTCAAATTTTCATAACAGTTTTTCATCCGTGTTGGGCGTGTAGGGGTTCGTGTTGGCCGTGTTGGGCGTATGTCGGTTTGTGTTGGCCGTGTTGGGCGTGTGTGGGTTCGTGTTCGGCGTGTTGGGCGCGTGTGAGTCTGTGTTTGTCGTGTTAGGGCCTTGGGGGTTTCTTTTGGTTGTGTGGCAGCCTTTTAGTTGATTGGGTTATGGGGCTCGATCGACTGCTCTCCTCTAGTGATTTTTCAGTGGATTGGATTATGGGGTCCTGTCAACTGAAGTCACGGAGAGGGTGTTGGTCACTTCATGTGGGGGTTTGGTTTCGTTTCTTCATCTGGTTTTTCACCCAGCGATGACCGCTCGAGCGGTGGTGTGGCAGAGATGTATGTCGGTAGGGGATCGCTTGAGCGGGGTTGAGCTCTCGAGCGTTTGAGCGGTGTTGGCCTTCGGGTTAGGTTTTGGTTTTTTGTGTTGTTAGTTGTTCGAGTGAGAGGACGGGTTATTCGGTGAGTGGACGTATGGTTGTGTGGCATGTGGTGTCGTTATATGAAACGTAGTGTTTTACGTGGTTATGTGCATTTAAAACTCTAGTTTTAATTATGTATGTTGCAGGACGAAAATGTGGTCTTGCGGTATCTAAAACTCTAGTTTTAATGACACGTGTATGTGTGTATGTGGTTGTGTGGATGGACGAAAATGTGGTCCGATGTCCTATGGACGGAAAAGTGGTGTGATGTTCTGAGGATGGAAAAGTGGTTCGAGGAACGTTAGTCTGGGTAAACATAAGATGAAAATGGGGTCTTATATGATTTCGGGACATAAGCCAGAAATGTGGACTTATATGATTGTGAAACATAAGACGAAAATGTGGTCTTGTATGATTTTTAAAACATAAGACGGAAACGTGGTCTTATATGATTTTGATACGGTGTAATCTATGGCTGACGACGAACAGAAACGTGGTCCGATATGTGTTAACCCTGGTTAACGATGCACTTGTGTGCGAGTATCTGAAGGACGAAAACGAGGTCCTAAAGAGGCATGTGTTACGTGTGTTGCACGTGGTGCGTTGGATGAATTGCATATATTATCTTCAGTTATTGTAGAGCTGTTGTGTGAGACCCGAACCCGTCTCTTTTTGAGACTTATATATATA
>JAULJZ010013418.1:0-16272 GCA_032270985.1 Heliamphora pulchella | reverse complement strand
CAAAGATTTTGAAAAGTTTTGTGATGAAAATGGTATTAACCATAATTTCTCTGCTCCTAGAACCCCTCAACAAAATGGAGTTCTTGAGAGGAAAAATATGACATTGGAAGAAATGGCTAGAACCATACTCTGTGAAAATAATCTACCAAGATACTTTTGGACCGAGGCTGTCAATACCGCTTGTTTTATCATAAACAGTGCTATGATAAGAGTTTCTTACAAGAAAACTCCATATGAGCTATGGAATGGAAAAAAACCTAACATCAGTTATTTTTGCGCTTTTGGGTGTAAATGTTTTGTTTTAAACAACAACAAAGAACTTTTGGGCAAGTTCAATGCAAAATCTGATGAAGATATTTTTCTAGGATATTCTATATCTAGTAAAACATATATAGTTTTCAACAAATGGACCCTAGTTGTTGAAGAATCTATACATGTTATTTTTTATGAAGCTAACCTTGGTTCGTCAAAGAATTTTTGTGAAGATAACCTTTTAGATATAGAAAGAGGTATTGAAGATATCTTTATCAAAGATAAAGAAGATCAAAATCAAGAGAAAGCTTCAAATTCTCAGCATAATGCAGTCCAGCAGATTGCAGAGTCTGAAAATCTAAAAAAATCAGAATTACCTAAAGAGTGGAGGTATGCTCATGGTCACCCAAAAGATCTAATTATTGGTGATCCATCTCAAGGTATCAAAACTCGTTCCTCTGTATATTATGTTTGTGGTAATTTAGCATTCCTTTCTCAGACTAAACCAAAATATTTTGAGGAATTCGAAAACGATGAATTTTGAATCTTGGCTATGCAAGATGTGCTAAACCAATTTGAAAGAAATAAAGTTTGGACTTTAGTCCAAAGACCTAAAGAACACTCCATTATTGGTACAAATGGATTTTTAGAAATAAAATGGATGAAAATAGAGTAGCTCTTAGGAACAAAGCTTGATTGGTAGTCCAACGTTACAATCAAGAAGAAGGCATCAATTTTGATGGGACTTTTGCTCCCGTGGCTAGGTTGAAGCCA
Organism: Heliamphora pulchella; assembly: GCA_032270985.1. Classification (NCBI taxonomy): domain Eukaryota; kingdom Viridiplantae; phylum Streptophyta; class Magnoliopsida; order Ericales; family Sarraceniaceae; genus Heliamphora; species Heliamphora pulchella. The sequence goes on along the minus strand of JAULJZ010013418.1, from coordinate 15,246 downwards.
TTAGGATGTTTCTTACCTTTGCATACTTTAAAAATTTCAAACTCTATCAAATAGATGTCGAAAGTGCCTTTTTAAATGATTTTATCTCAGAGAAAGTTTATGTGAAACAACCTCTTGGTTTTGAAAATCTAGATTTTCCAAATCATATTTTAAAACTTACCAAAACTCTATATGGTTTAAAGCAACTACCAAGGCTTGGTATGAAAGGCTTAGTAAATTCTTGATTGAAAATGAGTTTTTTAGAGGAAAAGTTGATACCACCCTTTTTATCAAGTCTCAAGGAAATGACATGCTTGTTGTACAAATTTATGTAGATGATATAATTTTTGGTGCAACTAACGAATCTCTTTGCAAGGACTTTGCTAAGTGTATGCAGGTAGAATTCAAAATGAGCATGATGGGTGAGCTCAACTACTTTCTAGGACTCCAAATCAAACAAACTCAAGAAGGAATCAACATCAATCAAGCTAAGTACACGACAGACATATTGAGGAGGTTTGACATGCTCAAGGAAAAGCCTACGGAAACTCCAATGTGTCCTACAACGAAGTTTGATAAAGATGAAGATGACCCAGCAGTGGATGAAAAGCATTATAGAGGTATGATCAGATCCCTCTTATATTTAACTGCTAGTAGACTTGATATTATGTTTAGTGTTTGCATGTGTGCTAGATTTCAATCTAATCCTAAGGATTCACATGTGACCGCTGTTAAGCGCGTCCTTAGATACATCTTAGGAACACAAAACCTAGGATTATTTTATCCTAGAGGAATAGCTTTTGAATTATTTAGCTATTCAGATGCTGATTTTGCCGGATACAAAGTAGATAGGAACAAGCACAAGTGGTACTTGTCAATTCCTAGGACACTCATTAATCTCTTGGTTTAGCAAGAAGCAAAACTTAGTGGCCTTGTCTACAGCCGAGGCTGAGTACATTGTAGCTGAAAGCTGTTGTGCACAAGTTTTTTAGATGAAACAACAATTAGAAGACTATAATTTTCACCTAGATCATATTCCTATCAAATGTGATAACACTAGTGCAATCAATACATCCAAGAATCTAATACAACACTCAAGAACCAAGCACATAGAGATTAGACATCATTTCATAAGAGATCATGTGCAAAAAAGAAATATTAAACTTAAATTTATAGGTACAGATTACCAATTAGCGGACATTTTTACAAAACCTTTAAATGAAGAAATAATATGCTATATTAAAAGAGAACTTGATATGTTATGTGCTCCAAATTGATGATTTATATGCCATACTAACTATGTCTTTTAATGCATTTCATTATGCTTGATATTCTTTTTTGAATGTGAACATGTGTCGACACAACTTGAAAAAATGGCGACTCAAATGTGCGAAGTATCGACACAAAACTGTATAGAAGTGGCACTGGGAACAAAAGTGTCGACACCTTAGTTTTTCCTGACTCTCGATAAATTTGTGTCGACACCAATCTTAACTAAGTCAACCCAAATGGCCAAAAAGTGTCGACACCAACTTAAATTGTGTCGACACCAACTCTCTATTTTGATACTCACACTTGACACGAAATGTGTTGACACCAAATGAAAATTGTGTCGACATAAATCGTTATGCCTATAAAAGAGGCGTTGGTCCCCGAAACGTCATATCGTTTCCCGCTCTCTCTCCTTATAAACCGTTCGTCTCCCGCCTTCTCTCCTTCAAATCCTGAGTCGACCCTTCCTCTTCCTCTCAAATCCAACTCCAAATCCTTCAATATGCCACCAAAAACTATGGGAAAAGGATCGAAACGGACTGGATAAGGCACGTCTTCAAGCCTTAGGTCATCCAAACGGAAGAAGACAACCCCGACGGCGACGAAGGCGACCATCATTCCAGAGAATGTTGCCTCCTCTGAGGTAATCTCCTTCCAATCCTCTAAATCTCGTCAACTTTAGTTTTCTTGTTTTGCAAATCGAAAAATCTGCCCCGGTCGCTCTATAGATTTTGTATTCTTTGATTCTATTGAAATGAGGTTTAAGGACCACTTCTCAAGCCTTGGGTGGGAAAGGTTTTTACAAATTCAAGAACCACACTATCGCACACTCGTTAAATCTTTCTATGCACACTTCTACATATCCCTAGTTTCGACCACCACCATTACCACTTAGGTGAATGGTAAAGACATTGTTTTGACCCCCTCCTCCTTGAACGAAATCCTTGGCATCCCCGAAGGGTATATTTATGTTTATCACAGCCAGAAACCCATTGAGGTTGAAGGCTTTTCTTTTTCTGAGTTTGTCAAAAAAATTTTGAGAATGAGGACATCGATCCCACCAAGCCATTAGAGGTTAACTCCCTTAAGCTAGAAATGCGTATCCTTCATCATATGGTCAACCATATTTTCCTCCCTCAGATGAAAAAATTTGGTGACATTTCTTACATGCATATTTTTATAATGTTGTGTATTCTAGAGAAAAAAGAGCCTAAACCTAGGCTTTCTATTTATTTCTCACATGCTCCACTCTCATAGCAAGAAAAAATCTTTTCTCCCTCATGGGATGTACCTGACCAAAGTTTTTTCTTCATTTTGGAATCAATCTCTCTGAAGAAAATGCCATTGCCTTTTCTAAGCATGATCTATATGGCAAGTCCTCCCTAAAGCATATGCAAATTGCATGTGTTGATGGTGTGTGGACCACCACTCGTAAAGGTAAACCATCATCTGTCAGGATTCCTCCTCCCCCTCATCGAGATGTCTCATCTATCCCCATTGATCTTGATTCACCTCCATCTAGACCTGATCAAAGTGGACCTTTTAGTACCCCTGGTCCTTCTCACTCTGCTTCTCCTCATCCCACATCTACCCCTGTTCCCCCTGTTACTGCATCATCATCATCCATTCCAGTCTAAATGGACCTCTATGAAGTTCTTTCCTCAATCAACTCCTTGTCTTCCAAAGTCACTCTCTTTCAGGCTAAAGTAGACCAAGATTTCTTTGACCTACATCATACTGTTTCTGCTCTGTCTGAGAAAATAAAACATCTTGACAAAATCAACTATAGCCTCAGATGAGATGTAGAAAACGCCACTGATGGAAGCCCTCTGCAAGACCATAGATGAAAACATTGCATCCATTGTCAATTACAACAAGGCAATCCTCCATCAAGTGTGCAAAAAGTATGACCAAGGGATCGTCACAACTGTTCAAACACAGTCCCAGAAGGTGGAAGAACACCTCACATGGATCAATGAAGCTTGAGCTAAACAATTCAAAGCCAAGGAAACCAAGGAAGAAAAGGCAACAAGACTCAAGCGCGAAGCTGACCTTGCTTTGGCAGCACGCTGGGAAGCTCTGGCAGGGGGTGAAGCCAAGGATGAGCGATCACGAGCTGCAAAGGAATGTGCCTCTGCTAGCAAGGAGAAGGCCAAGGTAAAGAAGGACTTCAGACGCTTTATGAATGATCAATAACCCTCTTTTTTTTGAAGATTCCAAAAGGGGAGTGATTACAGTAGAGACAAGGGGAGTGTGAGAGTTGAAGTGAAGGTGAGTTACATTTTGCAAGAAGGAGAAGTTGTAATAGTTTTTTTTAAAAACATACATTGCTTATTACATGTTTGAATGAGTTGAATGGATTAATTGCTGTGGATGTTTGAACAATTCTCTTGTTTTAGATGAATGGTGAATGAATGATGGTATCACAATTATTCTCATGTTTATATATCATGTCCATTATATCCTAATCTTTTGACCATGAATGTTTGTTGAATGGATTGGATGAATTACTTTGCAAATATTCGCTATATTGCACAATTTATAATAAATTCTGAATGCTTCTTGTGCAAATCATGTTAAAAATTATATGCATTCACTCTGATGTATGCCTAACTATTATAATTACTTTTAATTTTTAAGGCATATCGATAAGGGGAGAACCCTTATTGAAAAATATTTTAAATTATTTTCTAGAAAATGTAAATATGGTTGTAATCATCAAAAAAAGGGAGAGATTGTTAGCCCAAGGACTTTTTATTTTGATTTTAATGATTTTATTATTCATTTTTTAAGAATGAATGGATTTAAATGAATAATATTTTATATTTTCAAAATGAAAGTGTTAACACATTTTAACCATTTGGATTAACACCTTAGCCAAAAGAATTGACTCATATCTCAAAAGGATTCAAACACTTAAGTATTCTTGAATAAGAATATTTTGTGCTAATCTAAATTAAAAATTAAGTCAAGCACTTCTAAGAGAAAGTATATTTGAAGCACATCAAGCGTGTCAACCCCTTTGAACCAATGGTTTGACACCCTAACAGTTTTCATAACGCCATGTTTCAAGTATCAAAGCTAGTGTTGACACAAACAAGTTTTGTGTCAACACAAAAGAGTCGAAGCTCTCAGGACTCAATTTGAGTCAACACAAATTGATTTTGTGTCAATACAAAAGTGATCCTCACTTTTAGTATCCGGAAGTTTGGGTCGACACAAATGAAAATTGTGTCGACACAAAACAACCGAGACCTCCTGCAGAATTTTTGTGTCGACCCCAAAACACATGTGCCGACACAAAAGTCCTGAGCCTGCCTGCAGAATGTTAGTGTCAACCCCATAGACCAAATGTGTCGACACAAAAGAACCGAGGCTTCCTGAAGAAATTCATGTCGACACCAAAGGCAAGTTGAGTCAACACAAGTTGTTCCTCTGGATGCTGAAGTTTTCAAACGAGTCGACACCATATTCAAATGTGTCGACACCAGAATGTTGGAAGATAAAATGCTAAAATTGTGTAGACCCCTCAGAAAATTCGTGTTGACCCAACCACTTGAAGAACCCTGCCCTAGACACTTTGTGTCGACACGAAAGGTATTTGTGTCGACACCAGCGACGAAAATTCAAATCGCGGCAGATCTCAACGGCTGGATTTTTGGCATTTATTGCTGCCACCTACCTCCAACGGTCATGATACCCCAAGAACTTATATAAGGAGTTACTTCTCAGCATTTAAGAAGGCTGGAGACTTGCATTTATGTTCCATTGCTCAAATCAATCTCAGGAATTTCAAGTTCAGATTTATTGCTGTAACTCTAGTTCTTGTTCCTCATTTCTCTTTACCTTTTCATTTATTATAAATCTTTTCTGTAAAGAGAGTGAGAGTTCATCATTAATACTCTTCATTTATTGTAATCAAGGGTGAGTCACCCATTATCCTTTGAGTGAGTGAGTGAAACTCATCAAAGAAGAGTTCAAGAGAGATTAGAAGAAAATAGGGGCTTGTTTTCATAGGATCTTCTTGAAGCTGAAATAGGCTTGTGAATGTGCCCGTAAACATTCAAATCATTCAAGCGAAGTCTTGAACATTGTAAAAGTTTGGAATACGCCCGTGAAGTATTCTGAATAGTGGAAATACTTAAGGAAGATCTTGAGGAGTGGATGTAGGTTAGGATAAAGCCGAACCACTCTAAATCTTTGGTGTCTGGTTCTATCTCTCTATCCCTCATCTTTTAATATTTGCATTGATTTCATATTTGCTTATCTTGCTTTATTGCAATATTAAAAGATTTCTGAAAAAAATTTTAAAATTGCTATTTATTTTTTTTAAAGACCCAATTCACCCCCTCTCTTGGGTTGCCTAGATCTAACAAGGTTAAATAGTCATGGTTAAAGCAATTACTATTGACACAAATTGAGTGGTCATTTGGAGTTCAAATGTAGGAGAAACAAGAGGAGGACAATGAACAATACTTTAAACAAGTGTCTTCTGAACTAATCCAGTACAATTAGATTATGATAAAAGAGATGTTTAAGCAAAATTGGCAGCCAAACTAGATATTTTCCCTGAAGTTACGTTGGCCTAACGTACTTCAATTCAAGTATCCTAGTCTACTTCCCTGATAAAGATTTCAAGAGTGTATAAGGAATTTCACAAAATCACTGCAACAGATTGTGGTTTCAGGATCGAGAGAAACGAACTATGGCAAAAATTTTTATCAATGTCGAATGTTTGGAATGGGTACTTAACAAAGATTTGATATCGAGTTCTATAAGAGAGGAGTTAGTTTAAGGATGATGACTTGAATCGGAGGAGAATCAAATACGAATACCAGTCATTATCGAGGCATGAAAACTTGAGGACAAGGGTATTTTCTAGGATTGAATTCCTAACAAGGTTATCAATAAGACTTGGGTGCATAAGAGTTTCCGACGAATGACACTTGACGGTACCGTTGAGGACCGACGATATAAGAAGGAAGGACATGCGAAAGAACTTCAAAAGTTGACACCAAGGCTTGGGATAAATGAGAAAAGGACTTATAAGGATGAAGTCAGGGGTTTTAACGATGACTTTCATAAAACTTAGGCTAGCCCGAGTGTTTCATTATCTAGAGGTTCATTAGCTGGTCGGTGGTTCAGTTGTTTATCACCCATCCTAAGAGAGTGTTGAGATTTGGGGGTTGTACCAATTCTTGATTGATTTTATGATTTAGAATTTTGTGGAACTTAATTTGGAATTATGAGCTAGCTTATGAAGAATTCAACAATAAATATTGCGTTTCATTCTAATCACATAACTGGTGTACCGATATTCAAAAGATCATAGAACAGATGTACAACATCCAACGAAAGAAAAGAAACAATGCTCAACACACTAAAGCCTAGACGAACAGATGCGTATAGAAGTAGCGGATAACTGAGTCACGCTCCCACATTGCCTCATAGATACCATAGTGTGCCACTGTACTTCCCCATGCCAAATGCCCTCTGGTCCCACGCGAGCCCTATTGATTACGGCTATTAGTACCTTCAGGTATGTTTTCGGATTGTTAAAGTCAATTGCCTGGTCGTGCGGGTTGCTGATTCCTCTCCTATCTCTTGGTTTCCGTGTTTGCATCCACCTTGCATCCATCACGTCCCCTAATAGCTTCTTCAATCCCGATGGTACCTTTAGACGATAGATGGTCTCGTCACATCTCTCCAACGCTCTTAATGGACCCATGTACCTCAGGAAAGACTCTGACATTTTCTACTTCCACATCCTTTCTGGGAAAACTCTTGCATACCCTCGTTCTCCAATACAATAGTCCTTCAGTACTCTTGGCAGCTCCAGTAAATCACTACGTTTGTTGCTTCATCATCATCCGTCTCCAGTGGCGGTGCCTCTAACGGATCGTAGAAGAAAGCGATGGCTTGATCCTCGTTCTCGTTGTCATCATCCTCAGGTTCCTTCTCATCTTCCACCTCAACATCAGCCTCGTTTACTACCTCTTCTGGCTCTTCGTCTGCCCCTACTTGCCCGGCCTCTTCTCCTTCACGAACTGGCCACTCATCCAGGAACATCCCTGCCAACAAAAATACATCTATCGGATCTTGTTCTTCAATGGGTTCTTCTTCGGGGTCTGAGTCCTCTGGTTCAGGTGATGCCCATGGTTCTCTGGCTGGCTCTGCGTCAGACGCCATCCTAAGATGAGAGACGATTAGAAAGAAAAACTTAAGGTATGAATTTTATGTTTTTAGAATTGTAAGTGATAATTTAATAATGTAGACATTCTACAGAGCTTCAACGCTACAGAACTCGTAGTCTCCCATAACTCAAGGCCTGAAGGTTCACTAAATTTGGGCTCTGATACCAACTGTGACGCCCCGTCCTCTGGACACGTCGGGACATACATAAATATAAATAAAGGGATATTCTAGCCATTCATTCATATTTACATACGTTAGTTATTACATCATAAAGGAGTTCTAAATCGTTCAAAAGTATATAACTATTACAGTTTTATCAAGAAATTTCAAAAATTACACTAAGCACGAGCAAACTGAATATAGGAACAAAAGCAGAGGTCTCGACTCCTCAAAACTCATCAGTGGGATCCACGTGCTCTTGGAACTCACCCTGTTCTTCAAACTCTTTTTCTCCCTCTGGGATGACTTTTTCCAAGAACTCCTCCTCACTTGTGGCACGAATGCCATGAGCTAAGGCCTAGAAGCAAAACACTCTAACCTTCTAACTAATCTCACGGCACAAAATTTACCACAACACAAACCGTATAACACCCAGTACAGTTTACAGTCAAGGAGACAGACAAATTTATGACAGGATAGTAGACAAATCAATAAGCATGCGTATGTGAGATGTCGTGTATGAAATGCAGATGTCAAACCCAACATGCACCCAGATTATAACAGGAATTCCACATCGAAAATTACCAGAGTATACTTTTACAGGTATTTGATCACTAAAGCCATCATTGCGCCTCGTTGCGAATAGTAACCACATCGCCGGGCGTCACGCCACAGCTGTTTTACTCAATGGCAATGACGTGGGGTCCGCGCCATACTCCAAGCCAACAATAATCAATAAACCATTCCATACACCGGGGACACGCCCAGGGTGTAAAAACCAATTTTGTAACACTGGGGACACGCCCAAGGTGTACAAGGAGAATCCATCCCAAGTGGTTCGTCCCACCTTAAGACTCTTGATGCCTTCGTCAGTGTCAACCCAAAAGCTCAAGCTATCAAAATCAGAATGCTAGCAATGACCCCATGGTGCCTAACAATATCCATAAACTATTTCAAACACCGGTGACGCACCCAGGGTGTATAAACCAAAATATTTTCGAAAATGGCAACCAGGGACGCCCAAGGCTTAGAACCAAGAAAGACAATCTCAAAACAGCCCATCCCAACAACGGTTTGTACAGATGAACTCCAACATGCCAGGATGCAAATGACAATGCTCATAATGTGTACCATTGATCTCAAGTGCAACAATTAATAGCATGGCATCAACTAGCATGGCAAGGTTCATGGTACAATTTGCAAAGCATAAGGTACAATTCTCATGATATGATTCAATATAATAGCACGGGTTTTAAATCATCATACATTCACTTGAAATACTAATCAACTAATTCAAATGAGTCGTCATACAAAAACTCGAGTCTCATAACAAAGGGTGCTCGAATCACACATAGCAACTTTTAAGGCAAAAAAATGAGTATTAAATAAGAAGGGGTGGTAAAGTTTTGAGGTATCTAGACTTGAAATCAAGTTATGATTTTTAAACACCATTTAGTTAAAAATATTTTTTACAACTCTCATGTTTAACACCAAGGCCAAAACCTAAGGCAAAAGGGTGAACAAAACATCTTAAGCAAAAACGGTTCAGCACTTTTCTTAAGATTTTACCAAAACTATGCTTCTGTTGGTCTCGGCTTTGGGGTATCCGATCAAGTCCAAACAAGCCCATTTTTTATTATATTCTAGTTGAACATGTCGCCTACAAGTTTCATGTTTAGAGCTAGGGGATTTGTTTGGAACAAGTTAGACGTTTTGGCCATTTTAGAAAATAGGTTCTGTCAGCCATCAAAACTCAGCAGAGCCAGTTTTGGACAGAGGGTTTGAAATAGTTTTAGGATATCATCCTGAGGCTTTAAGGTCTGATTTTTGGGTAACAAGTACTTCAATATGTTGGCTACAATGTTTATGTAGACCACGTTTCGAATAGGTCACTAAAAATAGGGGTTTTGAGCTATATAAAAATATGTGACAGAATGTTCCTTGAGGGATGAAACTCAATAGAGAATTTTAAAGGGATTTTGACCTATCAAAACTCATATTTTGTTCTCCTTTATGGTGGGTAGATAGATATACATGTTATCAACAACTTTTATGTTTTGACCAAAGTTCGGATCTCATTTTAAAATAGGGTTTCCAAGTCGGTAGTATTGACTGGTCGAAAAATGGCACACTTTGGTAAAATTGCAATATCTTGAGTTCTAGTTATGAAAATGAGTTGAAACCAACTTTAGATGAAAGATAACACAAAAAGATCAATCGGGACATAAAGAAAATGCTTAGATCAATTTTCTACATCGAGTTATGGTGTTCCAAAATTCAGGACAGAAACATCTGTGTTCTCAAAAATGAAGTCTCTCAGGGTCCAAGTCTTCTACTTATGTTATGTCAAGTTTTTGCTCCATTTCTAGGCATGCTTGTGTTTTAAACTTTAATATCAAGGTTCTAGCACACTTAGAATTCTTCAAACTCAAAGATAACAACACACAACAACATTTCATATCACTCATAAACATAACAGCCTCAAATTTTCAACTACGACGCCTTTTTCGGTTTGATTTCGGTTCTTGATTTTTAAGGGGCTTAAAGGGATGTGTTGGGAGATATTTTGATGAATATTAGAGATAAGGTTTAGATGTTTTACTTACTTATTTGAGTGCTCAAAGGATGGTGGCATGGAAAGACTTAGCTTTAAAAAAACTCCTCTCCTTGATATCTCCTTCCTTTCTTCCTTTTTCTCCCTTAAACTCACATGAACACTCAAAGGCAAGAGGTTCTGATTTTTCTCCCTCTCTTGCACGAAATTATGAAGGAAAGAAGAGGGTGTTTGGCTTGATTTATATAGGCAAAGGCTAGGGAACAAAGGGGAGACAAAAATTTAATTAAGGGTACTTTCTTCTCCTTTTTTCCTTACACATCACATGGCTTCATTTAATTTGGTTCAAGTTTTGAGGGAGCAAATCAGATATGGGGAAGGGAAATACAGCTAGGGGCTTTTTGGGGGATAAAAACTTGACCGCACATCAATAAAGGGGTTTTACATTAGTTTGCGTGCCCTTTTGTGCAAGAAAATACATTAAAAGTTAATTTGATGTATCTTTTTGGTGTCTATTCTTACTGAGACCTATTATTTTAGTATGTTTATGATAAATATAGTATTTTCATGTATTATCATAGTTTACATAGCAATTGATTAAATAGATGTAGCCTTTTAAGTTAAATTAAGCTATTTTGATAATATGTGACTTTTTAACTTATTTTGTTGTGTATGAACTTCAAAATGAGTTGTTTGCTTTTGTTAACCTATAACACTATATTATTATGTATATTACTTATTCAACAAGTATTAAATCATCATAATGCTTAATTTAATACCTTTCTCGTTATTTTAAGCAAAAAATAAAGTAAAAAGTCACTTTTGACACGCTTTCCAAGGTAGTCGGCCACTAAGGGGTATGTTTGTCATTTTTTATGTTATTTTGTCCTTTGCTACTTAATTGTACTTAAATCCTTGATTTAGGGTATCCATGTGTCAAAATTTAGATTTTTAAGACTTTTTTCGGTACTAGGGGCAAAATGGTCATTTTACCCTATTTATGAGGATTTTTGATTTCTAACTCATTATTTCTTCATTTAGAATGTTGGGAGGCTCTCCGGGTGTTAAAGTTTTGTTGCCTGAGTTTGGACCTTTTTGGAGTTTTCGATTCAGGTTAGGGTTTTGAACCTCGTCCGTGTTCTATGGCTTCGTGGACTATCCGTCACTAATACTAAGGTTCGAGCAGGGTCTTTACATGGGTAGTTATTAACCGGGTTATCACAACTAGGGTCTATACCGGGTCGTTACACTGATCCTTGGATGGAGTGGTTCCAAGCCAGAAAGGGAGGAACCCTTTCTTGGAATCCTACATACTAAAACGAACAAGGATATCATCGATATACTTTGCTTGTGATAAGCCCAACATTCTTTGTTTTCGATCTCGCACGAGTTTGATCCCAAGGATGTGACAGGCTTCTCCCAAGTCCTTCGTATCGAACTGTCCAAATAACCATACGTTAACCGTAGATAATGCGCTTACATCATTTCCGCTGAGTAAGATATCGTCTACATAAAGTACTAGGAAGATCACCACGCTTCTATCATGCTTCTTGTACACACATGACTCGTTCGGGCTTTGATTAAAATCATAAGATTTAATGGCTTGATCAAATCGAGTGTTCCAAGACCTGAATACCTGCTTAAGTTCATAAATTGATGTCTTAAGTTTGCACAACATGTTCTCTGGGCCGTTTGTAATGAATCTGTCTTGTTGTATCATATAGATACACTCGTCAAGACTTCTGTTAAGGAAAGCTATCTTGACGTCCATTTGCCAGATTTTGTATTAGAAATGTGCAGCAATGGATAAAAGAATCCGGATAGACTTAAGCATGGCTACCGGCGAAAAAGTTTTCTCATAATCGATCCCTTTTTTCTGAGTGAATCCTTTAGTAACAAGCCTAGTTTTGAAGGTTTCAACCTTCCCATTTGCACCTCTGTTCCTCTTGTACATCCACTTGCATCTAACGGGTTTTATCCCTTCAAGTGGTTCTACAAGTTCCCAGACCTAATTGGAATACATAGATTCCATCTTTGAATTCATAACCCTTTGCCAAAGATCTGCATCTTTGTCTTGAAGTTATTCATTGTAGTTGTAGGGCTTGATATCTTGTTCTGCCGGGATTCTGTCAAAAGACTTTTCCAAGAACATATACCGATCAGGTTGATGAACAACTCTTCCCACTACGATGAGGCACTACCTGTGTCTGTGTACTAGCAGTAACACGCTGTGCAGAATCAGAACCCTGTGCATCAGCACCCTGTTCTTGATTTGCACATGTCCCGATAATCCTCCCACTATGACGAGGTAATAGAATATCAATAACTTGTTCTTCCATTTTACTGGTATTTTCTCTCAGTTCTTCCAGAACAATGTTGCTTTTGGGCTTGTAATCCATAATATAATCCTCTTCCAAGAATCGGGCATTTGTGCTAACAATGACCTTCTGACCCTTAGGTTTATAAAATAGACCACCCTTCGTTCCCTTGGAATACCCCACAAAGAAACAAATTTTTGTCCTCAGTTCCAACTTACCCGCGTTTTCTTTCAGCACATGTGCTGAACACCCGCAAATCTGAATGTATTTGGGACTAGACTTACGCCCGGTTCACAATTCTGTGGGAGTAGAAGGAACTGACTTAGAAGGTACCAAGTTCAGAATATAAGCCACTGTCTCTATAGCGAGTCCTCAAAACGAATCAGGTAAACCTGAATAACTCATCATGGACCTTACCATCTCTATAAGAGTCTTATTCTTTTTTTCTGCAACTCCATTCTGCTGCGAAGTGCCAGGTACAGTCAACTGGGATATAATCCCTTCTGATGATAGGTAGTCCTTAAACTCTCCAAAGAGGTATTCCCCACCACGGTCGAATCGTAGTGATTTGATACTTTTACTCAGAAACTTCTCCGCCTCCGTCTTGAATTCTTTGAATTTCTCAAAGCATTTAGACTTACTGTGCATCAGGTAAATGTATTCATACCTTGAGTAGTCATCAATAAAACTGACGAAATACTCAAAACCACCTCTAGCCCAGATTTTCATAGGACCACACACATTAAAATAAATCAACTCCAATAGTTCTTTAACTTTATTCCCTTTGGCTAAAAAGGGCCTCTTGATCATCTTACCCTCTAAACAAGATTCACAGACTAGAAGTGCATCTACTTCTAATGAACTCAAAGGCCCATCTGCTACTAGTCTGTTTATTCTTTTTTGATTAATATGACCCAAGCGTAAGTGCCAAATAAATGTTTGGTTCGCTAAAAAAGGAAACTTTCTCTTATATGGTAAATTAGATGTGTTATTCAATTCAGTTAGTTGCAGTGTAGGAGAGATTAGAGTAATAACATAAAGATCATTCACCAATGTACCAGAACAGATAACTCGTTTATTCTCCTTAATAACCACAGAGTTATTAAAATAAATCAAATATCTGTCTTTAACCAATCTAGAAATAAAAACTAAGTTCCTTCTAATAGAATGTACATAAAGACAATTTTTCAATATTAAAACCCTATCTCCACTAAAATAGAGAATAACATCTCCTACTGTAACTGTTGTTACCTATGTATTATTGCCCATATGTAAGTATATTTTCCCATCACTAAGTTGTCAGGTTTCTTGGAAACCCTGCAATAAATTACAAACATGATTAGTGGCTCCCGTATTTACACACTAGGTACTGGTAGATAACACTTCTAAATATGTTTCCACAACTAGTGAACAGAAATTACCCTATTTGCTCTGCCTTCTAAGAAATACTGGACATAGATTTTTCCAGTGCAGTGTCTAGTTTCCGTGAAAACATCTGCCTTTCGACTTTCTCACACCAGTCCGTGGCCCACTAACTACCCTAGAATCCGTGTATCTCTGTTTCTGAACCTTTTTCTTCTTCATGCCTTTCGGTCCGGAGAAAGAACCTTTTTAAAAAATAAACACATTTTCTGGTATTGAAGGAATACCCTTGGTAGTTAAAACTATATCCAAGTTACATTTTTAGTCAACAAAATTTGATCCCGTAAGTTTGTTTTCTTTGAGTATTAAAGCGAGTGGGTTGAATTCCATTTTAATTCTGAGAATCACATAATTAAAATATCATTAATTGTGATGAGAAAAACTTTGAATTCATTTTAATTTGATTCCCTCTACCAATTTAAAATTAATTTGCCAACAACTTGGTAACCTGAGAATAGCATGCCTCGATGGGAGGACGTCTACTATCCTTCATAAGACCAAGCAGGCCAATTCTTTTTAATTTTACTATCTAGGCAATTGACCATGCCAAGTAAAATTAAATAGTTGACATAGTTTCGGTTTAGTATATAATAGCGGTGACTCAGATAGAGAGGATACTATTATATACACCTAAATGTTAACCATCACCTAATCCTAAATCAATTGTTTTGCAATGAACCCTTTAGATAAAGAAGTGATCCACACTAACAATTATCCAGAATTATCCCTAAAGAAGGTTTGTATTGGCGATACCGTAGTTAATTTGTCCGTTAGGGAGGAAGGCCTTACTGCCGACACGCATGGTTTAATTACATCACCTACAAACTAGTGATGGAGACCGCAGAATTTATCTGTGAATAAATTCTCTCTCTCACTTAGATTTTGAAATATTTTTTAGGGTTATAAAAATCTGTTTAATTAAAATAAATTTATTAATTTCGAAAGGCACACGATTTAAAAAAATCAAACAACTTTTCATGTTCACAATTCTAAAGATTTTGGTTTACCAAACCAACTTTTCGTGTTTAAATGCGTAAAAAATAAAATTTAATAAATGCACAGTTTTTTCTCCATCTTTTCAACTAAGGTAGTGATTAAAGGTATTTATTTATTTTATTTTTTATCCCGCATTTTTTGAAAAATAATAATTTATTTCGATTAAATATTTTCATTTAATTAATTTAAAATTCGGAATTAATTCTTACATTTTTTCAAGATATCTGTTTTTATAAAATAAATCATTTTAAACGTGATATTTTGTAAAAAATAGAATATCTAAAATTTTTCTATTTAATTAAAATTAATTAATTAAAAAAAACTTAATTTTATTTTTTATTACAAAATATT
>JAULJZ010013398.1:0-10723 GCA_032270985.1 Heliamphora pulchella | reverse complement strand
GAGCAAACCCAAGACTTGATCAATTAAACTACCTCTCAAGGTTCAAAAAGTTGACTTTGATTGTGTCAATTTTTTAGCGCGCACAAATATATTAATAAAATTATTAATATCACATCTAGATAGATCCTTCTTTTAATAGTTTCTCTCTTTCATTACCATCTTCGGATGAAATTACAGTAATATCAATCGACAAGAACATACTCATCATTATTATAAACTTCTAAATAGAAAACTTTTGTCGTCAAAATGGTACTTTCCCATTAATTTATGGGTTTTTCAACAAATTTAGAAATTATTTTCAACTGTTTTACCATCAAAGTTACATCATTTTTTATTACCCAAAAAGAAAAAAAGATAAAAAGAATGCCATTCTTCACATTCTAAAGTTTTATAGAATTCTAAAAGTTGCAGGAAATTACAGTACTAACATTAAAAACTAAAGTAAAAGGAAAGAGAAACAGAATTCAGTCGAAATAATTGGTGATAACGAAAAGGCAAGGGAAAGACTTTAATACGCTACCATTTGCTAATGTTACCAATATTTTATTTATATTTTAAGATAGCTTATAATGTTTAAATTTTGTTTTTTTTTCAAACATATTTTGAAAAAAATAACCGAGAATTGAGATTAATTCAACTTTAAATTCTACGGTCGGAAGCTCGCGTTTTTTGAAAATGTCTTCTCTCTTCTAACACATTTTTTTAAAAGAAAAAAAAGTGACTTCTTTTTCGGTATATCATTTGCTAATGTTACTAATATTTTATTTATATTTTAAGATAGCTTATAATTTTTTAAATGTGTCCTTTTTTTAAACATATTTTGAAAAAAAATAACTGAAAATTGAAATTAATTCAGCTTTAAATTCTACGAACGGAAGCTCGCGTTTTTTAAACTGTATCCTCTCCTCTAACATATTTTTTTAAAAGAAAAAAAAATAACTGAGATTAATTCAATCTTCATTTTTTACAATTGAAAACTCACTTTCTAAAAAATATATTCTCTAACAGACAATTTTAAAAACAATAATGCTTATGGTGAAATTTCTTGGTGACTACATTTGAAAAACAAATGATGTGTCATATCATTTATAGTGTTTAGGTTATAAATAGTGGGTCCATGAAATGATATAAGCACTATACGTAAGATGCTACGTTATATATATTATAATATGATCACTAAATATGGTCATTATAACATTACCTTTCTTAAAATGTGTATTAGACAAAACTATCTTTTAATTGCAAATATTTACTCTCTATACAAAATTTAAGACCTAGGATTTTTTTTACTATTTTTAAAATACTGTCTATTCCTATTTTTCCTACCTCTTTCTCTGTTGACAAATTCATTTCAAATTCAGTAATACTATTGGTAACCATGTTTTAGTTACCACATGATATGGCATAATTGGTTGGACTACAAGATGATATAAGTATTGCACATAAAATATTATATCACGTACTACCCAAATGTAATCTCCAAATATAGTTATTATAGCATTACTATTTTAAATTTTTCCTCTCACTCAAACAAATACATTTTAAGTCTCTATCTTGGACAAATTTATTTCAAATTTTAAATTGCTCTCTCTCTCTCTCTCTCCTTAATTTTCTAATTTCATAATGTTGCTTTTTTGCAGTTTCTTACTTTCCAGATTTATGTTCAATAATATTTTTATACACGGAGTGAATTTTGAGATCAAATTATATTCATTAGTGTCTTCAAACACGAACACTTCGCTATTAATTTTATCTTGTAAATCTTGTAATTTTTATTATGAATTTCGTAACCTAAAACTAGGTAGAGTGTACTAAAAATTGTCAAATTAATGAGAGTCCAAGCATTGATATGAATTTCATGTGACTCATAGTTATGACTTTCGTAACTAAATTTATGAATTCACGAAGTTTGAATGATTTAATTATGAATTTGGTAACTAAATTTATGGATTAGTATAGTTTTGAGTTATAAATCACTGTGATTGTTATTTTATATCTTTTGTTTAGGAATTTACAAGACTTTTTTTTTCTATTTAGCAAAATGAAATTTTAATGTTAATTCATAGACGTAATTCTTAGATTGCTCGTCATGATAAACTAAAAAATTTTTAAAAAATTAAAAATTCAAATAAAACGAAAAAAAGGCTTAATTAGCCAAAAAATACTTTTTTGTTTTTAGTGATTTTTTAAAAATTTGGCCAAAAATATATTACTTTGTCGACTCCACAACAAATAGAGAAATCAAGAAAATTATATAAGTTTATGGGATTTTTAAACAAATTTATAAGTTATTTTCAACTGTTTTACCATCAAATATTGGGTGGGAGTTTTTTCATCCTTTTGTGCATTGTTATTTGTGAGGATTGGTAATAACTCATTAAATTCTTATCAAAAGTTTTTAATGGCTAGGTTCTTATTAGGTTATGTCGAGATTTGTCTCTTTTATTTTTATTTATTTTTTTGTTTTTTTATGTCTATTTGGTGTACTTTACACTTTCCCTTTGTATGGGGGTTATCTTCCCGTCGATGGTGCGGACTTTTTTTCTCCTCACAATGGAAGTTTGAAGTGTTCTTCGGTCAGATCCGTAGAAAAAGTATGGTGAAAATGCGATTGCCGCTTCTCTTTTGGTGGACATCGTCGACAAGTGCAACATTTTGAGTTTCAGCTGATTTTAGAGGTCTTTATGACCCATTAAAAACTTGTAAAAGACCATTGTGCCAATTTGTTCTTTCTCCGACTATTTGTGATCCAATTATTATACTCCTCTCTCATTAATGGAAGAAAATGATGTTATCAAAAAAAATGCCTAATTAGGTCCTAATTAAAAAAAATTAATGTTTTAAATCTCTCATTTTTTTCCTTGTCCCATTTGAGATAATTGCTTATTTGTTTATTTAATTTTGTTTATTTTTGTTTTTAATAAATTTTTTTATCGTTTATCTAAACTATTATATTTTTTGACTCTCTCATCAAGACGAGTCGAAAAACTAAAAAAATTGATCAAAATATATAAAAAATTCAAAAAAGACAAAAATAACCCAAAAATAAGTCAATAAATCAAATTTTGTTACTTATTTTAGTCTTTAGTGAATTTTTTTTATTCGTTGATCAAAAATTTTTACTTTTTGAATTCATCTTATTGAAACTATTTAAAAAAGTAAAAATATTTAGTCAAAAAATGAAAAAAAAAGTGTTTTGAAAAAGTAAAAATAATCAAAATTCTCAATATTTAACCCAAACAAAACTATGTAAAGGAATTTGTTTTATCATTTGGACTTTTTTACCCTCTAATTCTCGCGCATTAAACACCACGTAATCTATCTCTATCTCCTGTCGCTCCAACCCACGGTGGTAGAAGATTTCACCAAAACCGAAATCGGAGAAGCAGAGCGTGTTAGAATCAGGGCAAATATTTTAATAGCAGACGAATTTAAAATATGTAATTTTAGTAATTTTCTATACATTAAATATTTGAATTGTATATATAATTATGATAAATGAAGATATACATAGATATACACAAGTTGTATAAATTCCGTTTTGATAATAAGATATACATAATGATTTATTCAGATTTTTTGATGAGCAAACATTTGTCAATGTAGTATCTAGATATTCTCATTTCGTGTAGCATAGTTATCATTTTACATAACAAAAATTTCACTATCAAATATAATTTGTTACGAATAATATCAAATATAATTCGTTACAAATAACAACGGTATCATTTTCTGTAATAAACTTATCATATTCTCATTATTTTTTTATTACAAGAAAATAACAAATGCCACTCTTCACATTTTAAATTTTAGAATTTCAAATGTTGCAGGAGGTTACAGTAACATTAAAAAAAGTAAAAGGAAAGAGAAATGGAAGCAATCGAAATAATTGTGATACCGAAAAGTGAAGGAAAGTCTTCCATAATTCAACTCTTTTGGGTGTACCATATGCAAATGTCAGGAATACTTATATCTCATATTATGAATTTTGTAGTTTATATATATATATATATATATATATGTTATCAATTTCGTGCATATAAAGTGTCTTATGCACGAAATTGATAAATTAACGAAAATCCAAATAGCGATACAAATCTAAAATTTGACTTCTAATTATGAATTTCCTGTGACTAAAGATATGAATCTATACCTTTTTTATGAGATTTTTGTTTTTAGTAAAAAAAATCAACATTAATTTAAATAGACATAGGCCCTGTTTGGATAACTTACTTATTTGCTTATTTATTTATTGACAAATAAGCAAAAACATCAATAAGCAATTTTGTTTGGCTCAATTGGCGTTTAAGTGGCTTAAAAGCCATATGCATTCGTTTGGGAGGACACTTGCTTATTTTGGCTTATTTTGTCTTATTGGCTTATTTGGTTTATTGATTTAAATTTTTTTTATTTAGTAAATTAAACGAAATTGCTTATTTAGTTACTTTTAAGCCAAATAAATCAATACGCAAATTACCCAAACAGGGGCATACTTTTAAGATTGCTCTCATCATGAAATATAAGAAAAGTAAATTAAATAAATAACTAAAAACTCATATGGGGGGAACCTTAATTAAACAGTAAATAAGGCTATTTCGTCTTTAATGAAGTTCTTACATGTTTTGTCCCAAAAAAATTAGTTTGAAGATTTCTCATAAATAAAGGAATTGAAAAGATACGAAAATTCGACCAAAATATATTTAAAAAGATCAAAAAAGTTGAATAAAATCTTAAAATAAAAATAAGTTAAGCCGAATAGAGTCTAAATTCGTGTGATTTTTTAATAAGAACCGACGTACTCTAAATTATAAATTTTAGGATATGTGTTACGAAGTACATACGATACATTTCAAAAAACAAAAATGTGCAAGTGCTGTAGTTTTACCCCTAGAAGAAAAGGGGGAAAAGGTCAAATTTAACCTATGGGAATTTTTCTAAATTTTTTAGGTGTTTTAAATATTCTCAAATACCTTCTTTTCTTTTTTTTTCCATTCATGTCCCTGGTCCTTCTATGGAAAAAAAGCCTGGAGTCTTTGCTTTACTTCAGCAGTTTATCATTCAGTACCCCGTTTTCTTCATCAGCACCAAAAAGTGAAGAGCATTCCTTGTATTGGAATGGGCATCTCTCTCTCTTTTTTTTTTTTCTCCCTCTCTCTTTCGGATAGAGGGACAGCACGTTGTTATGTCGTTCAATAGCTAATAGTATTAATTTAAAATATATTTTTATTATTAAATTTGCTTATTATGTAAAACTTGCCGAGTTTGTTTTTCATACTAAAAAATAAATTCAATCCGATATATGTAGCTACCTATGTGACCGGAAAAACATTTGTTCAACTAGTTTTTTCTTAAAATTATATTTATAATTCATTTATTTGTAAGTAAATATTATCTAATTACATAGGTACAGATATTAAATCGACTTTATTTTTTATATCCATAACAAACTCAACGAACTCTGCAAGTCGAATTATAAGAATATATCTAAAAATAGTGTTCATTTAAAGCACAACAGCGTAATGTCCCTCTTTCTCTTTCTCTCCTCTCTCCTCTCTTCTCTCTTCTCTCTTCTCTCTCTCCCTCCAGAAGTTCACTGTGACAAAAAGGTGGGGCTAAGAAGCGTCCAGAAGTTGACTGTGACAAAAGGTAGTGGTGGGGTTTAGGCAACCAGACTTACATTCCATAAATGCATGCAGATTCAGACACTGTGCCCACTCTCTTTTTGTCTTGGGAGTCCTTATCCTCTCAGAAAATGCTGTGTACAAGCACAACTAATCACAGAAATTACTAAAATTGCAAAAAAGTTGATTTAATTTATAAAATTGATAAATATTGTAAATTTCAGTATAAATAAATGGTCAGAATTCAATTTATGCAATTGATTATCTGTGTAGATAGTATTACTGTATGTCTCGAATTCTACTAATTATTCGTTAATTTCAGAGTATTATGTGACATAGTATATATACGTGATATTTTTATTTAATGAAATAGTAAAAAAAAACTCCTAAAGGAAGAATCTTAATCTACTTTTTCTGAATAAATAAAAGACAAAAGTAACTTATTTTGTATATAAATCGAACATTTTTATTTACCGTTACAATTTGCCCTAAGATCCAGACTGCTCTCCATTTTCAACCACATAGGGAGATGCCATTTGTTTTTGTATAGTGTCCACAGGAATTTTTTCTGGATAATTCAAGCTATTTATATTGTACTATTTATCAAAAAGACCATTTTTGGAAGAAAAAAAAGTTTGATCACATTGATATTCATAAATTAAATAGATGGAAAATATAATTTTGAGGATAAAAGGTACATTTTTTAGTATCAATTAATGTAGTTCAATCTCTCCATTTCTTTGAGAAATAAAAGGAATTCAAATTCATCATCTGTGTATTTTGTGATTGGTATAAATTAATTATAACAAAAAAAATAAGTTAACTTAAAAGATGTATGACTATGTAGTTTTGGCATATATCAATACTAATTTTCTTGAATTTAAAAACATTTATTTCAAAAAAAATATTTTCTTTCAGAATTTTTTTTTTCAATACACATCTTTGGCAATGTTTATCATGGGCCCTGTTTGGGATAAAAATATTGTTTAGTTGATTTTGTTTATTTTAGTCTTTAGTGATCGTTTCTCATCGAAACAAGCTGGAAAAATAAAAAAAATTAATCAAAATATAAAAAAAATTATAAAAGCCAAAAATAAGTTAATAAGTCAAATTTTATATTATTTATTTTCCTTTTTAATGAATTTTTTTAACTTTTAATCAAAACTTTTTACTTTTTAAATTCATCTTATCGAGACGATTTAAAAAACTAAAACAATTTAGTCAAATTATGAAGAAAAAAAATAAAAAATAAATAAAATTCTTGACATTTAACCCAAACACAACATATATCAATGCATACAAGCTTAAACGTCTTTCTCACGCTTTCATCTACATTTTCACATTAAAGCCATGCTAGGCATTCCGAATGGGATGACCAAAAAATTGAACGAAAAAAAAAAAGTGAATTGGGATAGATGCCTGACACGTGGATTAAAATTTTGTGTCTTTTACTTTTCTTTTATTATTGAAAAAATTTTCATATTCTCAAAAATTAAAAAATTAATACAAAATATGAAAAAGAAATCATATTATTTTTTTAATTTTGTTAATTATTTTTTAAAAAACCATTTAAAAACTTTTATAAGAGTTTTTTTTATCTTTAGTGAATTTTTTTTAACTTTAATTAAAATAATTATATGTTTAGATTCGTTCGATTACGAAGAAACAAAAAATTAAGAAATCTAGACCAATCGAAAAAACAAAAATGATTAGAAAAGAAGGAAAAAAAAGCTTATTAACTTTTAAATTATTTTTTTAAAGTTCGTTGAAGAGTTTAAAAGTTAAATTTTTTTTATTTTTGTTCAAATTAGATAATTTTCTCTTATTTTGCATCAAATGTATGAGAAGTTTCTCATATATCACAATATAAAATATTCTTATACACACGTATACTATGCAAAAACTTCTCATATATCATTACATGATAATATTCTCATATACACACATACTATAAAAAATTTCTCATATATCACTGCATAATAATATTCTCATATACACACATACTATATAACAAAACTTGTCATATATTACCATATGAGATTTTGAGAATATTCTTATACACATATATATGCATGTAATGAGAAATTTTTCAACTTTGTATGAGAAGTTTCTCATATACACACAGATGTATATTATGAGAAATTTCTTCAACTTTGTATGAGAAGTTTCTCATATATGAAAAAAATTATATTGAGAATTTTTTCATTCATAAGTTGCTAATTTTATTTAAAATTAAAAATGACAAAATTTAAAAAATATATGTATGAAAAGTTTCTCATACTATAATTTTGAAATAGTTCTCAATTTTTCTTAAAAAATAGATTTTTCATATTAATTAGTATATATATTAAATTAAAATTTAAAGTATATCTCATTTTTTTAAAATTATCGAGGTTTTTTTGGTTTTTTTAACTTTAAGCCAGAAGACAAAAATTTAACTTTAAACTTTTTACCAAACAAAAAATTAAGTTAACTAGAACTTCTTTAAAATGAATTTTAAAAAATTATTTTTTATTTTTATATATTTTTATATTTAACATCAATATTAATTAATAGATCTCGTTGAATAAATTATAAAAGTTTAAGTTTTTCAACAAACAAATGCCTACAATAAACTTTAAAAAAAAATAGAGTTGAATTTTTAAAAAAATAATGTGAAACAGTAAGAGTAAGAAATGTTCATTAAATTATTGTCGATCAATTATTTTGGAAATTTATTTTGGGAGATTTAGCATTTTTATATATTCTTATGATCAAAACTATTTATTATGTAATATTTATCAAGTGGATCATTTGTGCAAAAAAATTAAATTAATTAAATATTAATAGTTATATGAATAAATCACATTTTTTCAAAAATATAATTTTACAAAAAAATAGTATTAAACAAATATAATTAGATCATATAGTTACAGATATCTAATTAACTTTATTTTTTTTGTAAGTAATAAAATTAATAAATACTATAAAATAAATGATTCCAATTATAAAAATATATTAAAAAAATAAAACATTCAATAAAATATAATATAATGTGATTTTAATCCTACTTCATTTTATAATTATTTGACATAAATTCTCTTCCTAATTTGGTCATTTTCTTTGGGTCATCTAATTTGGGATGAACATTATTTCCGTTCACATTATTCAGACTTCATCATTATCTAACTCCTCAACGTACATAGTTTCTACTGTATTTTATTATTATTATTATTATTAATTCTCATGCTTCCATCATTTAACACTTTTTTTTCTTGGTAAGAGATTGTTCCTATTCTAGGTGTTTTTTGCATTTTTGATATTTTTTTTACAACGAGTTCATCATGCTAACAATGCATTCCTTCATCATTAAATACTAAATACGTGATAATTTCCTAATAATAACAATGTTAACAAATTCATTTACTTCCGTTTTCTTCATTCTAAAAATATTGTAATAGAATTGCAATTAATCAAATCACTGAACATGTATGGAATGAGAAAATTATTGGAATTTGAATAGCAAACGAAAGTAAAAATTCATACATACACTAAAAAAGAAAAAAAAAATATGCAAAGATTTATGTGATTCGACACAATCTGTTTACGTCTACTGGTGCGAGAGATAATTCATTATAACCGTAGAGTGTATAATCTTAATATTGAAAATACTCCAAAATTCGACACCCACAACTCAAGTTCTAAAATAAATCCCGTATTCAGGTTAAAGGGTTACTCTCGTACCTCCGATATTTTTCTATATCTCCCTACATTTCTACCTCATTTGATTCAATTCTCCACAAAACAACTTGAATTATAGAAACCTATTTATAGATAAACTCTAAAACCATAATCATCATATAATTATAAAACTCTACAGGTATTAGACTTTTAATAAATTTATAACTCTAGTTCAGCCCAAATATAAGTAATAAATTTTTAATTATATGAGTCTACACAATACAAGTCATACACCCAACAAAAGTAATGTACTCAGAAAGTTTTCATGCAAGAGCCATATCATTCATGCCTTTTTTTTTTTCTTTTTTTATGTCTTCATGTGTTCGGGTCATTTTACGTACATCTCGATTAATTTTTAGAGAATCAATTCTACTGTCTTATAGTGGGGTCAAACTCCCGAGGCAAAACTTCATAAAAGACTAATATCAAGAAATTAACAACACTTAAAAATTTTTGAACTTAAAACCTTAAAAAAAAAACCTAAATAGCATCCATATATACCTTTGTTTTTCTTCCCGACCCATAGAAATATATAGATAGAAAGACAAAGACTTTGGAGGGTACTATGTATTATTTGTAAATCAATCTAGCAGTGAAAACCTATATCGATGGACTGTGTATTTTTCTTTCACCCGTCCAAATCACTGACTTTGTTGAGACCAGTCGGCTATAATTTCTTATTTAATTTTTTTTTATTGCTAAAACAAATTTATATTTATCACCCAAATAAAAATAGCTTTGGCCTCACATTTCAGAAGAGGAAAGTCAAAACTCAAATATGATACAATTGACAAGAAATTAATCCGATTAAAGAAACACACTAAAAAAGACAGAAAAATAACAAAAAAACATAACACCATCTCCAAAAACAGCAATTTGATTTTTTTTTTTGATCAATAAAGAAAATTTTGCTTATTTTTGTCTTTAGTAACTTTTTTTTATTATTTAGTCAAATTATTATATTTTTCAACTACTCTTATCAAAACGAGTCAAAAAATTTAAAAAATTTGATCAAAATATTTAAAAAAAGTTTTAAAAAGACAAAAATAAATTAAAATAGGTCAATAAGCAAAATATTATGTTACTTATTTTCGTTTTTAGTGTATTTTTTTTATCTTTTCATTAAGATTTTTATTTTTTGAGTTCACCTCATTGAAAAAATTTGAAAAAATAAAAAATAATATAATTAAAAGATGAGAAAATTTTCAAAAAAAGCCAAAAAATAAACAAAATTTTCGATATTTAGCCGGAACAGTAATCATACTTTTCCTAATGCAGAGAATTTTCTATTTATTTATTTTTTATTGTAAATTATTTATGTATTGTTGGGAGACAATCCAACGCCAAAATAAAATATATACATGCTCGGTGATTCAGAAAAT
>JAULJZ010013387.1:0-16275 GCA_032270985.1 Heliamphora pulchella | reverse complement strand
GGGGGGGGGGGGGGGGGGGGGGGGGGGGGGGGGGGGGGGGGGCGGGGGGGATGGTTGCTTCAAATTCTTCTACTCTAGTTTGTAAGCAGAGAAAGGGTGGAAGCACGAGTATCTATCTAAGGCGTTAAGCTTACTCTCCTTAAGAGTACTCTCGCTAGTCTTTCGGCTTCTATTGTGTTAGTTCAAACTATCTCGAGCTCAGTGGCTAGGAAGTTAGAGAGACTGCAAAGGGATTTCCTGTGGGGTGATATGCGCGAAGGGCTCAAGTTCCACTTGGTGGATTGGAGTACAATTTGTTCCCCTGTAAAGAGCAGGGGTCTTGGCATCAGAAGTTGATTCTCTTTAATAGATCCGTGTTGGGGAAGTGGTTATGGAGGTTTGATGTTGAGAGGGATTCTTGCTGGAAGAGGGTTATTTAGTGCAAGTATGGATCCTTGATAGGTGGTTGGAGTACCCAGTAGGTGTGTGGCACTTATGGTAAGTGTCTGTGGAAGGGTACTAGCAAAGCTTGGGATGGATTTTCAAAGCATGTCTTTTTTGAGGTGGGAAGTGGGGATTGGGTTAGGTTCTGGTTGGATGTGTGGTGTGGGGATGTAGCCTTGGACATGCTTTCCCCAAATATTTTTGCTTGGGCTAGGGATATGGATGCTCTTATGGGCTCGAAGGGATTCTAGCTTTTGTTTTTAGGACATCGGGTTGCAGAGGATTTACTAGATTGAGAGTTTGATCAGCTATTGGCGCTCGTGGGTCTATTGTATGACCATAGAGGTGGTGGAGCGGAGGTGGATCTTGTTAAATGGAGAAGGGATCGTAGTGGGAGGTTTTCGGTCAGATCATTTTATATATAAGTTCCTTCGAAGGTGGCATTCTTTGACACACTGGTGTTATATGTGTAAGAAAGAGGGAGAGACTGTTGCGCATCATCTTATTCATTGCGATTTTTCTATGGAGCTATGGGGGTTTTGTGTTGCATTGTTTTGGGGTACACTAAGTGTTTGAGAAGGAGGTGAGTGGTGTTTTGAGGAAGTGGAACGAAGGGAGAGTCTCTAAGGGTAGGAGGAAAGCGTGGGGATAGCCCCCCTGTGTTTGATGTGGTTGACATAGGTGGAGCAAAATAGGAGATTTTTTGACGGGGTCGAATCTCCGTTGTATAAATTAAAGGGGGTTCTTCTCAATAATATGCATAGATGGCTATCTGATAGAGGAACTCAATCTATTTTTGATACAGTTGATTTATAAAATCGTCGTCATTAGATTGACTCCTTTTTGTTGAGGTTTTCTTCCAACTTCTTTTTTGTGGAGCTCTTGTATATGGGCGACATTGCCTTAATGCATCTGTTATAAAATCTTATTAAAAAAGAAGATTAGAGTATGGAAGCTTTTGCCTTCTATTTAATAACTTGCATGGCTTAGGTTTTTAAGTCATGGTTATACTGTGCAGGAGTGCTCCTTGTTCAACGATGCATCTAGTAAAAATTCATTTCACCATATTCCATGTTCATGCATTTATTAACTGTGTACAAACAGCAGTTAATTACCGTGTGAACGAAAATTTGTTTATGATTGGAAAATTTGAATAGCCAGATAGGTGAATCTGTCCCTAATTCTTAAGAACTGCAGAAAGAGCAAGGACAATTTGAAGTTAGGTTTAGTTGGTTGTTAACTCTAGGTGCTGCGCAGTAAGGCAAATTATCTGGCTTAGCTTTCCACAATCCGCACAAAACCGAACTCTCTGTCTTAACCCACCTTTGTACTGGTATGATGGCTAAAATCACCCCAACCATTTCTAATTCCTTTTCCAAAGAACCCTGCTGTATGAGATGAAGACCTCTGGTGATTCCCATTTACCACATTTTTGGGGGTCATATCAACTCTAAGAGGATCATACTATAACAGTTGCGTCATGTTGCAGAATAACTTACCTAGTATAACAAGAATAAATAATTAGAATTTGAGCAGTTTTGCTTCTGTTTAATAATGAGGTACTGATCTCATCATTGTCCATTTATGCTTCTGGTTAGTAATTAGGTATTGTTATCTGTTTCAACTTTCAACATACAAAAGGTTCTGACTTGACTGAGACCTAGGTGAGCATGACTTTGATGTCTTATAGTTAGACATTCTGTAGATTAAAAGGTGGTAAATTGCTTTAGTTGTTTCTCACGCTATCTGTGTGCTTATCCAAAAGTCATAGCAGTGCATGTTGCATTATTTTCCAACTATTACTGTAGAACAAATTACACTTGAAACTCATGCCGATCAAAGAGTAATACTTCAACTCGTTGCATGAGACTCCTTGTTATCTGCTAAAGAAAGTTTTGAGATCTTTCGTAGTTATTTCAGCATGTGTGTGCTGTGTAGGCTAGATTTTACGGCTGCTGAGAAGGAGGCTTTCTTGTATCAGGTATCAGTTTTATCTCTTAAAATGTCCTTGAGTTGTTCTATTTTATTCTCGTGATTATTACACAGCTTTGCATTTGTTTTCTGATGCTTTTACCTATCATATTGTTTCCTTTTATGTTATTTGCTATTTCGATAAATTGTTTTATGACATTTAGAATGAATACTGCAAGAAAACAGTTTCAAGACTTCATTTCTCCTTCGCCACTCACCACGAGGCCTTTGGCCCAATGGTATTACCCTCACACTCCTAATTATTGTGACAATGGGGCGGGCGGGGCGGGGCGGTTTCAAGCCTTGACAAGACCAAGTAGGAATGACAACGGGGTGGGGTGGGGTGGGGCGGGGCAGATTTTGTTCTCCTGTCCCTGTCTCCGTTAGAGTTCCCATCACATCGCTCCCTGTCATGGATTCTTCTTTCCACCCACATACCCACCCTTACAGGGAAACCAGTTCCCGTTCCCGCCTTGTTCCCCCGTTGGAAAAATTAAGAGACGGAGGGTGTCGGATATCCTTGTGGGCTGGTGCGTGTCTTGGTTTATCAATTCCACATCAAATTGCAAAGCTTCTATGCCGAGAGATTGACATCTAAAAAATATCTAAAGTGATTGAACTACGGCATACATATAAGAACACATGCCATGAATCAGTAAAACAAAAAGAATAAAGAATGATTAGAAACAACACATGTCATGAATCAGAAAAACAAAAAGAATGATCTGTAACACTTCACTTAATAAAGGAATCAAACTTATGATACTAAAGCATCAAAACAGAGAATAGGCATACGATGGAAATGTAATATAAACACATATCACCTCCCTCACAATTGAAAGCTCATACAAATCTTGCTGAAAATTAAGTTCCAGGCTCGAACTGCTCACACTCTTAGATCATAAAGGCATTTCCTCCCCCTTAGTGTGAGCTGGGAGCAGCTCCGAAAGGCGAGGCGACTTAGAAATTTGCTCTCAACGACGTCAACACCACCATGAAAAATGTAAATTGTGATTGCTACTGATCTAATCATAGGTCAAATCCAATTCCTTCAGTTCGCACCAATCTTGGGAACCGTAAGTCAAGCTCCCTTCGCCTCTCAAAAGCGAGAAAGAAAGCGAGCAGCAAGCTAAAAAAGCCCTTTATGTTTCAAGAAAAAATTTGAAATACCTCGACTTTCTTGAAAAATAAAGAAGGGAGTCTGTGCATCAAATTGAGATGATTGTATGTGTGATAGCATCTGGACCGCTTGCTTCGACTGAACCACTAGTAAAGAAGTGCTTGGGTAATCAGGCAAGAAGCTCGATCTGGGTCATTCTTAGTGGGACCACAGGTAAGGAGGTTATCGTCCAAATGGTTACGGGTAAATTATTCAGAATTTAATTGAATCATATGTATTGGTCATTATAATCATCTATATCCTGCCATTCTCCACGATAATTCGGATTTATTGGCCAAGAGGCAAATAAATAGGTTCATCATTCTACTCCAATCGATTCAAGATCAAATATCATATTCCTTTTACTTTTTTTTTTTTTTTCTAATAATGCTTTATTATGTTTCAAATAATATTTAGTATGATTTTTGCATATCTATATTTATTGTTTATATAGAACCTGTGGGTACATAAGAAATGTATTGAATCAATTCTTTTTAATGAATCTATCCGATTGTAGCTTCGAATATGGAATTCAAAGAGTTCAAATACGGAAAATACCCTGAATCACAAAACACAAAACACAGAAAATATATATCACTTGCACTTCAAATTGTGAAGCTCCCTTGTTGTGGTATCCATGGTGCGGTTCATGTCCATAGATTTCTTCATCCTGAAAATCATATCAGCTCCACATTCCCTTTCAATCTAGATTGGCTGGTCAGAGGCAAAAAGGCTTCGTTTGCTGCAGTGCTGCCATGTTAGTTCACTGCTGTGCCGTTCAAGAGCAGTGCTTCACTGCTTCTCTAGAAACCCTAACAATAAAAGAATATAAGCAGTGGTTCTCTAGAAACCATAACAATGAAAGAGTATAAAAGTATACAATTTTATATGTTAGCCTATTAGGTTATTTGGCCGAAGACTTGGCAAATGGCAGTGTGGTGGTATGTGCTAGTGCTGCTATAGCAGCACTAACTGGTAGAGCACATTATGCTCAATTCTTTTTTTTTAAACTTAAAATTCTATTTACATATGTATATATTAATATAAATACTTGTATACATATACATATCGAGGTAGGGATTCGTTCGGGAATATTGAATACCGAACCCTATCCAATGGGTTTTGGATTTTTACCCCACCCCCCCCAAAAAAAAAAAAACGAAAAAGGCGGGAAGCCGCCCCTAACGGGGAGGGGACGGGTTAGATTGCCATCCGTAAGAGCAAGGTGTGAGTGCATGAGTGTGTTTGCCAATCCCAAAATAAAAAATAAAAAAATCCTCCTTTCCTTCCTACTCATGCCAGGGCTTTGTGTGCGTTAGTTCCATAAATGGTGTATCACTAATATTTCAGGTCTTTCTTTGAGAGTGTGTTCTTTTTTGCGTCTTTTTTTTGGGACCTCAACTTAACTCTTAGCATGGGTTTTGCATGTAGCATGTGTCAAGTAGAATGATATGAGTGCTAAGGACATCATGTGATGCAGAATTTTGTTTAGTTATTCTTTTGCAACTTGACCATATTAAAGCTGGTATGCATATTAAAGCTGACAGCCTGACATGCAACTTGACCATCGATATTGTACATAAAATCCAAAACAAATATGAGGGGAAGGACTGATTCTCTTCATGATCCAGCAAATTCCACCCCACAAATGAGTCACATCATGTTCCCTTTCCCAACCAAAAGATAAGCTATTAGGAATGTGTTTTCTTTGCATTCCTGCATCCTTTGCATGCTAACAACTACTCTTATGTTAAAGCTGGTGAATATCTTTATATGCCTAAGCCCATCAATAAGAAGATCAATAACTTTCTAGTTTCTGCATTACCTTTGAAGATAATTAATCATGACCCCCTACCCAACTCTAATTGGAATAAGGTTGGTTTCTAATAGACATTGATTATGAAAGGCCTAACGTACAAACATTATGGATCTCTAGGTTTATTGGGAATATAGGCTGTATATACTTAAACCTATCAGCTAGGATCATAGGTCTTACCAAGACATTCCCATCAGAGCAAGTGCTTAAGTTATACTAGACGGGGTGGCACACATGTCTCTTTGCAATTATTTTTTAAATTTGAAAAACTGAAAAATAGTTATTATATAGTAAATTACAATTTTATCCTTTTAATTAATTAAAGATGTGAAAGTTAATTTGTGAGTAATTTTAAAAATAAAAATATGTGACACGGTTTCAAACTCCGTGAGTTTTCTTTATATATAGTATAGATGTAAGTCATATGAAATTTAACCCAGCTTCGATATATGTTGAGTTACATGTTATCTTTTGCTCCAGGAGATTTTTGTAGTCATACTTTTTTAATATAAAACTAGTGAATAACAAAGAAACCCACACTTTTATTCTCTCCTCTCGTTGCCACATAATTCCTCTCTTCAATCCTTATTTCTCTTATCCTTTTCCTTTCTTTTTCTGTCAAAATCTAGCTTTATATCAAAGTATCGATTGTGACATCCTCAACTGCATTTTTATGTAGGTGTTTCTTTCAGCCAGCAAAAATAAAATAAAAATAAATAAATATAAAATAAGAAACAAAAATATCTCAAAAATCTCCAGGATAATCAACCAGGGTTGCTTATGCTCGGAAAATTTATTTCAGGATAATAAAAAACCGTGTCAACCATTTTTCCTAATTTAATGAGTTTTTTCACAAAATTAGTTTTCTTTTAATTATTTAAAAACAATTGCGATTTGAAGCGAAAGGAGTTTGATCTAATGCTTCAATCCAAAACTTAGGGTGCTGACTAGTATGTTGGAGGACATTAGTATGTTGGAGTATTCAAGTTGCATGAATTTGTATTTAGGTCTCTAAGGGGTTCGACCAATAGTTTTTTCCTTGTTCAATAGGTGCTTTTGCTTCTTTCTCTCCTATTTCATGACTTTAGCTTTGTTTCAAGTTTATTGAAGCTTGTGATAAGTTGTGTATTAACTAGAACTTATGGCAAGGTAGATTTGGTTGGAGTTTGGCCAATTTTGTGGTGTTTGAATGCTATTTGTAGATTGTGGATGCGCTCGAGGATAGTATAA
The DNA here is from genome assembly GCA_032270985.1 of Heliamphora pulchella. Lineage (NCBI taxonomy): Eukaryota > Viridiplantae > Streptophyta > Magnoliopsida > Ericales > Sarraceniaceae > Heliamphora > Heliamphora pulchella. Next base: position 9,676 of record JAULJZ010013387.1, on the reverse strand, counting down.
TAACCACTAGAAATGGGGAGTGTGGGTTAAATCAAATTGGAGTTCTTGGTGATAACTCATCTCTCCAAATTAGAAGTGAAGTTGGATGTCATGGCATGGATTGCTTGATTTGGTCATGGACTTGTAGTTTGGTGATTGCAGCTCGAGATGCATTTGGGTGTAAAAATGGTGGATTGAGAAGAATGCTCTAGTTATATCATCATTGTTGAATTATATTGAACCTAATATCAGTTATAGCTTCTTGTTTTTTGATATATCTCGTAAGATTTGGTCAACAAAAACTAAGCGTGTTCATAAAGCATAATGATATACAACTATATGAGTTCATGAAGAAGATTCGAGGGTTAGATCTGAAGGACAAAGCTCTTGTTGTGTGTTACGCAACGTTAAGTTGTTTGTGGCAGGAGATTGATTTTAATCAACATTGTTAGGCTATTTACGTTGTTGATGGAGCTAAATTTTAGCAGATGTTTGAAAAGGAGAGTGTATATGACTTCCTTAATGGCCTTAATATAGAATATGACCACATTCAAGTTCAAGTACAGGAAGAGAGTAGGTGTAAGGTCATGCGTAACTTGCACAATCTCAAGCGTCTTGGCTTGATATTTCCTCTTCCACAGCTTCTTCTCCTTTCATTTCTTCTTCAAACTTTGCTCACATAGATATTCTTATTATTGCTCTTCTAGTCCTTGGATCATACACTTCGGTGCTATTGACCATATGATAGGTTATTCATCCCTTTTATACACTTACTCTACCTGTTCTGGTAAAGATAAAGTAATGGTGACTGCATGTTCTTTTCTTCTATAGAAAAGGTTCTATCCATTGCTCTTCTTCTATTTTTCATTCTATGTTCTTCATGTTCTAAAATTATGTTCTAACTTACTTTCTATTAGTAGCCTTACTAGTTCCTTGAATTGCTTTGTGATTGTTTTCTCCACATTGTGTTTTTCATGATCTAGCAGTGGGGAGAACGATTAGTAATGGTAGAGCACATGATGATCTATAGTTTTTGGATACTGCATTTATTCCTCTTCCACCCTTGTCTTCTTGTTAGGCGATAACGGTTCGGTGTTGCATTTGTTACATCACTAGCATCGACGTTTGGGTCATCCATCATTTGAGATTTTAGAGAGATTTTTTCTTAGGTTAGTTAATTATTGTTATGGGAGTGATTTTGTTTGTGATCAGTGTGAACTAGCTAAACATAAGCTCTCAGTCATTAATTATCAATGTCTTTTCCTTTTATGATTATTCATTCTGATGTATGTACTCTTACGTCTATTCTTTCTATTTTTTGCTATTGTTGATTTGTTGCTTTTTGGTTGCTATTCTTGGGTCACTTGGATTTATTTGTTCACACCAAAATTGAAATTTTCTCATGTATCTAAACTTTTCATCAGATGATTAGTACCCAGTTTGACACCAATTCCATGATTTTTCGAGGTGATAATGGGACTGAATACATTAATAGAGCTTTTTGAGCTTACCTTGATAATCATAGCATTATTTTGTAGACGAGTTGTGTTGCTACCCTAGAATAGAATAGAGTAGCTATTAGCTAAATGCAAAAACCGTCATCTTGTTGGGTTATCACTCCCTTTCGTTTAGAATGTATGTTCTTAAATTTTTTTTGTAATGAAGCTTTTCTTTACTGTTTCTTACCTTATTAATCTGACGCCTTCTAGACTTGTTTTCTCCAATTTAAGACTACTTTAGATCTTTTATCTAGGACATCTTTTGTCTCCTCTCTTCCTAAGAAGATCTTCAGTTATATTTGCTTTTTTCATGCTCCCAAACATTCTCGTGGGAAGTTAGATTTCGTGGTTACCAAATGTATTTGTATAGGTCACTTGGCTATTCAAAAAGGCTAGAAAGAAGAGTTTGTCGGTAGGGAGAGGGAACAAGACATTGCTCACAAGTAGTCTGATCCTTTTAACCCCGAGACTAAATCTTTAGATCAATCACAAGTAATCTATCAGTAAGGAGAGGGAACAAGACATTGGTAGACAATTGGATTTGATTGATCCGAAGATTTATTCTTAGAGGACAAAAGGATCAGACTATTTGTGAGCAATCTTCCACATCATCATTGCCACCTTCAGTTTCAATCGCTCTTACTAATCCATTTGGTAATGAATCTCCTTCTATGGCTCCATTCTAATCTTCCAATTGCTCTTAAAAAAGGAGTAAGGAAGTGCTCTCAAGATCCCATATCTCAGTTTGTTTCATATGGCTCACTATATTTTTTCGTGTTCGATAAGATGTGTAGGTTGAAATGGCTCTTTATGGACTAAATCAGTCTCCTAGGGCCTGGTTTGTTATATTTTTCTAGGTTTAGATTTGGATAGAAATAGAGTCATGCTGAGCATACTATGTTCATCAAGCGAGATAATGATAAGATTTTATTCTTATTGTGAATGTTGACGATGTGGCAGTAATGATGTGGAAGAGGTATCTCGTATCAAGGACCGTCTTGCTAAAGAGTTTGAGATTAAAAATCTTGGATCATTTAGACATTTTCTTGGGATTGAGGTTGTCAGATTTGATAAATACATTGTTATCTAACAAAAATAATATATTATAGATCTTTTAGAGGAGACATATATGCTAGGTTGTTGGCCAACACTCTCCTATTGAGGTTAACCACAACATAGGGCTAGTGTTGGGAAGCTTGTGCTTAAAGAGAGATAATATTTGCGACTTGGTAGGAGATTAGTATACTTATCTCACTCTAGACCAGACATTTTATATGCCTGGGGAATTGTGAGTTAGTTCATGCATTGATTCTCGTACAGTGCATTGGGATGCTATTTATCGCATTTTGAGGTACTTCAAGTTAGCACGAGGAAAATGAATTATGTTTCCCATCATGGTCATTTGAGAATGGAAGTTGTTGGATGGCTCGATATACATTGTTGGATCTATTTTTTAACAATTTAAGTTTTTGGGACAATTGGTGACTTAACATGGTATCAGAACTCTGGTTCTAGTAGGTCTTGAGTTCAAGTCTCGTCTATTTTCCTGTTATGTTTGTTATAGTGCACTATGTTCTATTTGTGTTGGTGCATCTTTGTAGTTCACTTTGTTTGCCACTTTACATGAAAGACAGGGTTACACGTGAGGGGGAGCTTTGGATAGCTTGATATACATCGCTGTGTCCATTTTTTAATAGTAGGAATGGCAATAGGGAGGGAGGGGCGGGGCAAGGATATTTTGGGGTAAGTTTTAGTTTTAAGGGAGTGATATTAATAAGAGTTATAGATAATATAATAAAAAAAAATAGTAATTGATGAAACAATAGAACTAGAAATACAAAATATAAGAATTGGAGATAAAAAATAAGAGATAAATATACTATTTTTATGTTTTGGATGTATTATATTTTTTAAGAATAGATTTTATACATGTATTCTTATTTAAAAAATATTTATTTTATGTAATCGAGAACGGTGTAGAGGAAGTAAATACTGTTTCCATCCTATTTGTTATCGAGGGGTGCGGGAAAATCGGTACATAACGGGGCGGGGAGGGGCATGAAAAATTGCCATCCTTACTTAAGAGCTCAAGCTTTTAGGACAACTGGTAACTTAACAGAAGCTTTCACTAATGCAAACTGAGATAGCTATGTTGTTGATAGCCAATCTACATCAAGCTATTGTACTTTTATTGGAGAAAATCTTGTTACTTAGCAAAATAAAAAGCAGATAGTTGTAGCTAGATCTAGTGTACAGGCTCAATGCAGTGGTATGACATATGGCATTTGTGCTTAAATGACTCCAATCATCACTAGATGACTTGAGAATTCATGGTGATGGGCCTATAAGCTCTATTGTGACAATATAGTTGTTATATATTTTGCTCATAATGCAATATAACATGATATAACAAAGCATATAGGAGTTGATAGATATTTTATCAAAGATAAGCTCAACAAGGGTTTGATCTATGTGCCTTATGTGAAATTGGGGGATTATTTAATTGATATGTTCTCTACAGGGATTAGCAGTAACTTTTTTTTTTTTTAAATATCTCATTGTGTCTAAGTTGAGCATAAGAGGTATATAGGCACCAACTTGAGAGGGTGCGTTAAGTTACATGTTATTTTTTGCTTGTGTTTTTGTATTTGTACTATTTTAATATAAAACCTTGTAGATGAGGGAGAGGGCCCAAATTTTTATTCTCTCCTTTTGTTGCCTCATATTGCTTCTCTTCACATCTTTCTCTTCTCCTTTCCCCTTCTTTTCTCGGCAAAACCTAACTTGATTTAAGTACAAAAGAGGACATCATATACATCGCATGTTGCAACTCAAACAATTTGTCTTATATATACAACGGTTCGACAAGTCGAACAAGTTTTGTATACACTATAAACATATGCCAAAACTTGACTCCATCTCAAGCTTTGTCACCTCAAAACTTGTATGAACGAAGCTTAAGCAAGAAGCTAGTGAAATGATGTGATACCAAAGTTGCATGTTTCAAGGATATCCAGTACATAACGTTTTCAATTACTTTTGACAAAGTCATATACATAAACCAAAATAGAAAGCTTTTAATGTGTGCGGAAACATATACATTGTACACACATTTTATATATCTAATAGCATGTATGATGCCAACTTATTGGGCCTATTATAGAGGGATAACCGCCTCGACTACTGCCATCGAAACATATAAGCTATACATGATGGAAGGGGTAAGACGTCTTGATTAAAGAGCTACTAGCTTGCTTACTGGCCCCTAGTAGCTGGGACTGACCTAGAATGGCACTACTAGAGTAAAAACATTTAATTTATAACACAAGGATATCCATGAATTCAAAAATGAGTTCTGTTACGGAAAATTAGGAACCATAGTTTAAGAATTTCGGTTCAGAAAGAATATAGTACAAAATGTAACTTAAGGTATAACATCAGCCAGCTTATATCTTTGTTAAGTTTGAATTCCTCTAATTAAATGATCCTACACAACAATGAATACACATATTGAAGCATGAACCAATAATTAAAAGAATTGCTAAATCCTCTCCTAATGTGGTTCCAGTTCATCTTTAAGTTGGTCCAAGTTGTCTTGATACACAAGGATTCATTGAGATTGTATTTTACCTCATTTAGGTTTTGAAACAAGAGAGTAGAACTCAAATTAGAGTGATAAAAAATAAAACCTTACAGGACTACTAGATAGGCAGATTTTGTCCATCAACTTCGAACGAGCATATCTCTCTGACTATGTGCCCAAAATGAAACTATGGAAGTCTAATTTCTAATGTTTGGTCTCATCATCAAATTCAAAGTACAGAAAGAGTTATAGCGCAATAACCATAGGCTGGTCATAGGCGTCAATTTAGATTTTGGATCTTTAGTTCATTTTTGTAGAAGGGCTACTCTTAGGTCACTAACCAAGGTCTCAATAGTCATATTAGAGTCTTTTTAGGTTTCAAACACATTGAAATTCAACACAAATGCCCAAAGATCACTAAAAGAGAAGAGAACCTAATAGTTCTTATCACGCTGTCAAAATTCACGGGTTTCTCCCCATTGTAAGAAAAGTTTAACTCAAACATATTACTCAAGTCATCAATTGGCCTCCATAAATCCATTTTAATCTTATTATTTCCAGATTAAAGAGTATATAATAGGTTGGGAATAATGTTTCTTATTTTAAATCATGTCTTCTTTAGGTCTTCTCCCTCTTTTCACTTATTTTCCTTCACATTTGCTTCTCTTTCTCTCTGGGCAAAAATAATTTCCAGCAAAAGTACCTGACTTCTTTCTCTTCTCTTTTATCTTTTTGTATGGATTATACATATAGCTGTACCTATAGGTGGAGACAAGTGTCCTACATACGAAAGGTGAGTTCCACCAATTGAAATCTGTTCCATAAAGACGAGGCCATACGACAATTCAGAAAATAGATGATTATATAACTTTTCATTCATTTTACACATATTACACCACTAGAGACCTAAGATAGCGATAAGTTTCCTTTTCTAAACTATGTCGTTGGTCAAAAAACTATTCAGAGCCGAAGTGCACATGAAAAAACTTTTAGTGGCATGACCACTTCTCAAATCCAAGTTCTTTCCAAATCTTTCCATGCTTAATACTGAATTAATCGGATTAACAGTACCACCACCTTTTGTTATTATTAGTACCGGATTCTAGATTATCTTTTCTTCGTATCCAACGAACAAAACATCTTTATAACTCTTATCCCATTTTTTATCCTACTATTAACCAAATATGAACAAAAACTCCTAGAGTATACATACTCCTATCCATAATCTCATGGCATAGAAAAACATGTGTGGCTCCCAATATTACTATCCCTCCTATGCTATCTAATCCCATCCGATGAAGGATTACTTAGTTATACCCATATAACATCATTATCTCGAGGAGTATACGCTTGAGGGTGTTGTAACGATCCATCCATGCCCAATCCAATATTGTTCGCTTTACATGAGGAGTATGTCGTGCATTTAACGATCCATCATCATCAAATTCAGCGTACGCATCTGTATATACACTTGGCCAACAAACGGCTTTGGTTTTCTCGGAAAAAGGCTTCGTACTTGGTAAGACATAAGGTTCCACTCATATTACATCGACAATTTCACTTTTCATCTGATGTGGGATAAGAGTGTCACATTATACCACCCTTAAATGCACGACATACTCCTCATGCTGCCCATGTCATATGCGACAATTGAGCAGACAATAGCGTACACATGGTTCTCTATCTTGGTACTTCTACCCCTCTACAGAGCCTCTGTTTCTCTAACCACGTTGCACTCTCCCCTCACATGATGAAGGTTGGCTAGATAACAAATTCATAATATCCATCCCCGTCCAGTACAATATTGTCTGTTTTGCCCACCTTGTGCAGCGTATTATGGACCCATACTCGCACGCCTATCTGGTTAGTGCACGGTTTTGGTCTTCCCATGTTTTCTTAGGAAAAGTCTTTGTACTAGGTTGGTCCTAAGGCTGTACTTATATAGCACTATAAATTCTACTTCTTGTGGAATTAGGACGTCACATAAGCATTCAATGATTATTTATATCTATTTAGGATTTCGATTGGTTAGCAAAGAAAGTTGAAAGATTGATTAAGCAGCTTCTATGAGAGCATAGTGATGAAGGAAAAGAGGATCAGTGGATTTAGGATGTGGTCTCTTTATCAAATGAAAAAGGGGATCTCGTTGGGCGAATGTTATGAAGATATCCCAGGGAACACAATTCTCTACGGCATTGAGTCATCAAAAGTTTTGCATTTAATGGCTTGGATTCTTGAAGGTTAATTTGGGAAAATCTTCATTTTCTTGAAAAATTCATTTCTCAAGGCCTGTCTTGGTATTATCACTGAATTTTATCCGTTAATAGCGAGAACATTTGTTTTTAAGAGGATGTTTGGAGGGGTGAGGAACTTTTTGCAGATTTGATTCTCTCGTTTGTATCCTCTATCTCTGAGTCATTGTGAATGTTTGGTTTCCTCCAGGCTCTCATATCCGATCTATTGAAACGTTAATTTTTGTTTGATAGAAGCCTCAATGATTGTTAGGCAAATGAGTTGACTTTGTTGCTGTCTATTCTTGAGAGTACTACCTCTTTGAGTATTGTAGCATTGTATAGGAGAGAGAGGTCTATTCTTTCTTTATAGGTATTCACTTACATATCCTTTCCTGGTGCTATCAGTAATGCTCCAAGAGTTTCAATTTTTGATCCTCACATGTGCCGTTAAAGGTTTTTGCTTGGTTAATGGCTGACAAAAAACTCAACAACAACATGATTCACAAAAATGGGCATGGAAAGTATCAATCATCTATCCCTGCATTGTGCTGTTGCTTTGGTCTTATTGTGGAGATTGTTTTGATTGGTGGAGATTGATTAAGTGATTCATCTCCTAGTGTTCACACGTGCTCATTGATTCTTGCGACTATGCTTCTAAGTTGATTACTTGGGAGAACTCTGTCCACCCTCATTTGCATGCAATGAGAAACTCTTCCCTGATGTTTCCATAAGAATAAATCACATTCATATTATCTGCTAGATGCTGGTTTGTCATTAGATAAATTAAAGCTTTAAAAAGAACTTACCTGTTGGTCCAAGCCTGAGTTCCACCCCTGTTATGCAGAAAAAAAGACCAACAATCGTGCCCTGTGCCAATTTGGTGCTAAAGCTAGTATAAGAGCATTTTCACTTGACCTGCATCAGGCATTTTTTAAGGCCATCTATGATACTAGTTGATCAGTTGAGGTTTTTCGTTCCCTTGAAGAAGAGGTGTCTTGGATTAACTTCTTCAGGTGGTGAACTAGTGTATGGTGAAGCAATGGGCTTAGAATGCTGTTCGAATATAAATAGTTGGCTATGTTATCAAGGTGTTTCACACTTTCAATTTTGTCTCTTTAGTGGGAGGGAACCTTGTACAAGTTATAAGAAGTATGGACATTTCTAGGGTGTCGACATTGGTTTAGGAAAATATACTTCTCGCAGGGGCTTCTATTTAATTAAGAAAGACGGTGCAATTATTTTCTTTTTATCAGAAGTGAAAGGCCTTTTTTGGTTAATATGCTAAGAGGACAATGTTAGGTTGAATGAAGGCTTTAACTCTAATCGGGTACACAACGGTTTATTTATATAATAATAAGACCACATGACAAGATACGGTGTGCCCAACCACACTAGATAATAACAATAATAATAAAGCTACAATAATGATAAAGCTAACACCCCCTTAAGTTGGAGCATAAATGTCTAACATGCCCAACTTGTCACTTATGTATTGAACTAGAGGATCCGGAACAGACTTAGTGAAGATATCTGCCAATTACTCTCCTGTACGAACCGAGCCAAACATGATCACACTGTTCTGATACGCACGCCGAATGAAATGATAGTCAACCTCGATATGCTTTGTACGCTTGTGGAACATTAGATTTGTGGCAATATACACTGCGGATTTATTATCACACCAAAGTTTTGTTGGGCCATGGTAGGGGTCACCAAACTCACTAAGAAGCTAACGGAGCCATAAAATCTTAGATGTCGCCCGGGCCATAGCCCGATATTCAGCTTCTGCACTTGAACTAAAAATCACGTCCTGCTTCTTGCTCTTCCAAGAGATAAAATTACCCCCAAGGAATATAGAGAATCCAGAAGTTGACTGCCGATCAATGGGACATCCAGCCCAGTCAGCATCAGAATACCCTTCCATCATAGAATGATCATGATCGCTGAAATGTACTCCATTGCCAGGATTATTGTGGAGGTATCGTAGAATGCGAACAACAGCGTTCCAATGTGGAATCCGTGATGCAACCATAAACTGGCTCACCACACTCACGGAAAAGGCTATGTCCGGTCGTGCCATTGTGGTCAAATAGTTTAACTTCCCAACCATTCTCCTATATCGGTTAGGATGAGGAAAAACTTCACCCTCATTAGGTAAAAGTTTTACACTCGGATCCATAGGTGATTCAACCCCCTTTGCTTACAGAAGCCCTGCATCAGCTAGAATATCCAGCACATACTTTCTCTGGGAAATAAAGATACCCTTCTTGTCTCGTGCTACCTCAACTTCAAGAAAATATTTCAGTTCCCCCAAGTCTTTAGTTTGGAACTGAGATTTCAAAAATTGCTTCAGACTAGAAATGCCCACAGCATCGTCACCG
>JAULJZ010013377.1:0-16275 GCA_032270985.1 Heliamphora pulchella | reverse complement strand
TCGTCGTAGTGCGTCCGGGACATACGTGAGAAGGTTGCAAGGTCGTCTTCAACGTATTCGGGACTTATTGAAACTTTCGACAAGTTTCATAAAGGTATAATAGTATTAAGATTAATATAGTTCGTTGTTTTCATGAAAAACGCACACATCGTTTTTTACAGTCACAGCGTCGGTTCAAATTTTTTTTTGCTCCAACATATCCCAACAACGAAAGACGTAGAATGAAACTCGAAAAACAACAACCAACTCAAGGTTCTCTCGAAAGCATCAAAACATTCATACATCCATAACCATAGTATACGATTTACAACATGTTACAAATAAACATGAAACATATACAACAGGTATATGCTACCTATCAAGACAAAACAGACGTCTTGTCATCAGCCACCTCCGGGCACCACCAGGTCAACCTACAGGACCATGCTTACCTGAAAAAGTTTTACAGCAAAATTCCGCACCGTGAGCCGAAGCCCAATAGAACATGAACAATAAAACTGTAAAGCAAGCTATGCAGTTACACACACGCAGGCTCAACCACAGGAGCCAAAAAGGTTTTTCTTCCAAAACCACAAGATTTTCGTCAGACTATCACAAGCCTCAAAAGGTTTTATCTCATAAAAACCTACATTTTCCATCCTTCAAACTATGCATATCATCCTAACAGATATCATGCCACAGTTAAGGAAAATCAGTAATCAAAAACTTGATTTTGTTCACTCGGATCACACAACCAGGATCAAACGTTATTTTTCCACTCGGAACACACAACCGAGGAAAATAAAACGATAAACTGTAATAAAACAGTAAGCTCCACTCAGGCTACACAACCAAGGAGAAAAGATGTAAATGAAATTCTATGTACCGACTCTGTCGTACAGACAAAGGTAATTACTATAGACTCCTTCCCATTACCCTAGTCCTGAACCACTGACGGCCTGCTAGGTAATGACAAGTTCTGTACAGAGTTACAACAACAACGCCATTCACGGAGGCAACCGACTTCTTTACGAATTTCCCTAACCGATGGGAAAGCACCCAAATCACACACTTGTTTCTTTACGGTTTGCCAAGACTGAAGGACGAAACATAACCAAATCACACACTTGCTTCTTTACGGATTGCCACGACCGATGGACGAAGCAAAACCAAACCACGTTTACGGGGATTAACCTAAGGGACCGTAGCAAACCCACTCTGCGCACGTTTTTGGACTTACAACAAGGAGTAATGGAAGCCCAACTCAACACACACACTGTCACGGTACATCTATGGAGAACATTTTAAAACCCCCGTAGCTCAACTACGAAAACCCGTAAAATGATTTCTACAACACATGTATAAAAGGAGATCCAATCCATCAAATGGGGATCTAAAACCATTTCCAACAATACATTTAAAAGATGAGACTCAACCTCGTGGGTTAGCTCCAAACCTCCAAAATCACGTTTTTCACTCGATTTCACAAATCACCGTTTTCAAACCTCCTTTTGAAAACTACGGATACCACGTACCCGAAACATGTATACAACTGAGAAAAAGGCGTAAAAACCCACGTTTACCCAAAAACCACGGTTTAAAACATGTAAACAACATTTCATGCATTTTTACCTGGTCAAAGAAAGTATAACTGCATATAACATCCTCATAACAGTAGTAGGTCTAGAATCGTACCTCGGCAAGTCAAAACTCAAAGCCTCGAAAGCCAAATCTCGAAAAACTGAATTCTGTCCAGATATATACGAAGCTCCCGGCACCAACATCAAGGATCCATAGTCAGATTCCTGAAAATCGAGCCCCGGGCCCTAAAAAATCTAGAGAGATGGCAGAGGTAAACCGAAACATAGCTTAAAAGAAATCTCCATCAAAATATCTCAGCCTCTGATATTTATAGAAAAACACCAAAATCTGCCAAAATCCTCAGTTCAGTCGACTGGACCCCCACTCCAGTCGACTGAACAACCTATTGGAAACATGAAAATTGCCCAGCGCCACGGTCTAGTCGACCGAACACTCTAATCCCGTCGACTGAACTAGAAAATCTCGGTCCAGTCGACTGAGCCAACCCCACCAGTCGACTGAACCTCAGGACAGTTTGTTTTTCTGCGTAAAACTGGTTTTTTAGCCTTAAACCAAACCAAACGAGCCTCAACGGAACTCGAACAAGCATAAAACTCATAAGCACCTGTTGTTCTACTGTGAAGAAGCACAAACCCCAACGCCCGAGGCCAAAGATTAACTCTAACTCATCAATCCTAAAATTATTCCCAAAAAAATAAAATAGGTTAGGGGTCTCACAACTCTCCCCCTCTTAAGGGAATTTTCGTCCCCAAAATTCAACACCGAAACTCAAATTAAACACTAGCCCGTAACCATTAACGATCTCAGATGCAATCCCAGCAACACTGTACCACAGCAAACATGCCACCGCAACTGAAACCCCAAAAATCACCGTCACAAAACTAATACACAACCGTCGTCACACAAGGCAAACACGACGTGAAGAACCAACATCCATACCGACTGATCCTACAATAAGCTCCACTGGCACTACCATCATCCAGGAGACAGCTATGAAACAGAGGATCAAGATCCAGCTCACGCTGCCAAACCTAGAAACACAACTCCTGCCGAACTCAAACCACTCCGACGACAGATGCAAAGCAAGGGACCAATTCACCATGGTACTCGATCGTAAACATGCTCTATGCTCGAACACAGTGACTATCACTCTCGTCCTCATTGCCACATACTGGCTCAATCACATCTTACCATGCTCCCCAAGGACCATCTCCCCAAGTCCAAACACACGATGTCAAGCCCTGGCATCGGTCACACGAAGTCGCACACACTGACCTTACTCAAGTCTCTGATCATCAGAAGACCACCGACTTTGATACCACATCATCACCCTATCGATGCCAGCACCTCCATTACTGAGACTGTCATGACAGCGATTCACGAGCAACAACACGACACCTAATTCCTGAGAGAAGTTCACTTAACTCACCTAGAACACCAAAGAGAAAATCTCAGCAAACTCGCAAACCCTCAAACCTTCATCCTCTAGTCAAACTTCCATCACGAACCCCAATTCGCATCCAGGAGAAACATCAGGTGGCACACCATTGTCTGGGACAAGGTTTCACACAACCAAAAATTGATCTAGCATCACAGCCACATAGTCACGTGACTCCAATGAGTCACGTGACTCCAGCGAGTCACTCAACCAAACATGTCACGTAGGTAGAATATCTCATAGGTATCCAACAACCTATATCAACCAAATCATAACTCTCATGCAACAGCACGTCACTGCACATTACTGCGTAACTCAATGTCTCACCAATAGATCACTAATTCCAAGGCTACAGGTCAACCTTAAATTAACACGATCTCCGTCGTCTGACAAATCAAACATAATTCCCGTGATCCAGCCAAGCGAACAAGTTGACTAACATATAGCATCAACTCCAACGCAGAACACATGCATCAATTCCTTGAATCCACAATAGTAGAACAGTCGAATCCAAGACACCAACCAAAACGTAATTCTTACACTTAGCAATTTCCTCACTAAACTCATCACAGCCCTTCCGTTCCATATCAAGTAGTCGCGTCGGTCCAAAGAGGCCACGCCAACCATGGCTTTTTAAATGTCATATCCTTACTGGTCCATACTTTATCACACTCTCGGGACCACAATCCACACAAATAACAGTTATGCCGAAGCACAACACTCACCACAGTCAGCAACCATTCCTCGACTCCAAGAACTCGCAGTTCCAAGTCCTCAAGCAGAACCCAAACCGAACTCACAAAAGTCTTTCAGAAACCCACCATACACATATCACAGCCACACTGTTCTAACAAAATCTCCGCTCTGCCAAGAGCTAGAGACACAACCACACGCACACAACGGTCAATGATCCTCAACTGATCATTGCAAAGAACGCTACGCCTCAACACCAACTCTCTTTGTCTATCAGAAATAAACCGCATAGGGGACACAACCCATATGATTCAACTATTCATACAAACAAGCCATATTGACTAGGTTACCAGGACCTATCATGTTTAGCACGCTCATACGTACTCCTTTATGGTCTTCCAGCATAGGATAATACTAATCCCGTCATGCAATTCTTTATGGTCCCCAACCACGGGAGCAATCGAATCCCAAGTCACACACACCGACAGTCGGATGTAGAGCGTCTCGCACCTCGCGTCGAAACCACGAATGATCAAACCCACAATCACTCGATTATGGCGATACAAGTACCTGAGTCACAACTCCAAGGGTCACACACGAGTATAGATCTACTGAGATTCCACAATCTCAGGACACAACCAAAACCTGAACCAATCAAAAACTTGGCATCCCTGTCCACCCGAGATGAAAACAACTCGCACCGGACAATCGTCTATAAGAAAATTCTCTTACTCCTTCCATCCAAAGGAAAGAAAAAAGGCCAATAAGAAACCATGACCCAACCTCAGTGTACTAGGAGTGCTCCTCAACACTTAGCCTCTAAGAACTCTGTAAGTCCTACCCCGAAGCCACATCGGCTACAATCACACAGCTATTGCCAACTCCGATCACAATACTCTGATCATCCGCTACACCAAGCTTTCAACACTATGACCTTATTCACACACGTGAACACCATTCATCCACATACCTGGTACAACACATACCATTGTGCCCAAAACCTCACTTGACAAGGTTGCGCAACACAACCTAACTCCTACTAGGCAAACCACAATCACGTCACAGCCTCGAGCTCACTGTCCAAGGCACAGCATCAAACAAGGAACCCAATCCTGAGACCTTTCATTTAGAGTTACTAATGACTCCCACAACTATGCAGACACCTTCCACACATTTACTCTCAAAGCACATATCGATCACAGGCATCGTACCCTACGATTTCTGAACTATCACTCTAGGTCAGCCAAATCACACGGTCCATTAATGAACCTCATCACTCCACACTTCGTTCCCATGGGCGAACAACATACCCATCTTTGAACCTAAGGTGGAACATAAACAATCTCCAGACATATCATACCCAGGATACGTCACCTCAGCATTAAGCCAACCACATGAACCTAGCATGGTTCCCAAATGCAATCTCCCAATCACCAGGATATCAACCAAACCACTGACCTGCATTCTCGTGGGAATCTCACAGAATCGATACTCATCGCAGGAGCCCTTACACATTTCCATATCCTTGAGCTCACTCACTCGGAACTCAATTTTTAAACCTTAAAAGGTACACAATGTCTAAGGTCATCAGACTACTCAGACTACCAACAACATCCTGCTAACCACCATCGACATCCTGACAACCAAGAAATATCTCTAAAGCCACACGTTCTACTACCTCAACATACGCTCGACCAAGGATCTCTATGCACCCATCCACAACATCTATCACCTGCCCCATAAGCCTCTCACACGCATATTCACATTCTCACCACACACCATGGACTCTACATAGTCTCCTTATCTTGAAAACAACAACCCAAACCACAAAACTCTACTCTATGAAACTTCTCAAACAACCTCAGATCATCATTCACCACATCACAACTATCACCAGTATACATCTCCCTATACATACGTGTATATCACTCAAGAATCTATCTGTCGACAACACCTCCAACCCGCATACTCATCATCGTATAACTCCCAACTCTTATCAAAGGATGTCACTTAGCAATACGCTTCAAAAGAAACTCAGGGGTCATCAATAGACTCTCAAAACTATCTGGCACAACTATGGCTACCAACAACACCTCATAAGGTAAGGGACATTTCTAATCATTGTCTAAGCCCAGACTTTCTAACACACCATAGGCCAGAGAGTTTTACACTCTTGTCCACTATGCTCCCGTCTATACCCAATCTCGGGACACACAACTCATGACATAGCACTGCTCAAGACATAGCACGGCTCATGATGTACATAATCCTTATTGCACCCAAAATCACACCTCATATCCAACCACAACAAATAACCTCCAGGAGGTTTCAAACACCCTACCATACTCATTCATCAAGCTACTAATAGCAAAACACATAACGGGCAACTACTACAGTCACCCCAAATCACATGGGCACAACACACTCTAAACAATCAATACTCATCTCACGGGCTTACACCCACCACGATCGTTGACGACCACGTCGCACTTCCATAACCCACACTACCACCTGAACCACAACTCATCCTAGTCCCACAGGTATAACTTTTATAACGAGGATATCACAACTCCCAACTAGGTTAAACTCAACTTAACACATGTTCACATACCGAAGGAAAGCCTCAGAGTAATGTGACAATTCGGGCAACTAATTCAAATTTCTCATAAAAAAAACGTCGGCTAAATGCTTTTCTATTTTGACCCTCAAAGTAGTTGATCAGATGCCAACTGGCATGCCATATCACCCCAAGTCTCAACCTCTATGCTCGTATAAACACATAACATGTGCAAAATAGTTCAACCGCAAACCCATGTAAGCACACAATTCATGCCGTGTAGTGGTGCCTAATCTCATGAAATAATTCTCATATAAGGGTCATCCTAACTTTTCATTGCTCCTAGGTATTCAAACCTAGAGCTCTGATACCATTTGTCACACCCCGAACCCCTAGACCTGTTGACTAACCCTAAATCGTCCCACATAATAGCCGTCAACTAAAACTTTCGTTTCACCATAGGTTTGAGTTGAAAACTTGTTTAAGAAAAGTAAATTATTTTCATTAAGCAACCACATACTCAAGATATACATGCATATCAAACTTCAAAGATATGCTTTAAATTTTCAAGAGATCATGTACAAAAATAATATCACTATAATCATCCACGTTACCTTATGTACAAATGTAATACCAAATACAAAAGAAGCAGTAGAGCTTCCTTTTAGCCTTTTCCAAATGCATCTTTTGCTGTAATAACTCGGCTGAAACCCTAGTATTAGCGATGGATAATTGATGAGAACCTAAGTCACTACATGGACAAGGAACAAATCTTAAATAACCTGAAATCCTAAATTGACCCGAAAACCCTAAAAGAGACCGAATATTCATAGGCAAAGCCCTAGCAGTTAGAAAAGTCTCGAAATAGCTTAAATTAACTAAATAATATAAAATATTAAATTAAAAATCAAAATTTTCCATAACTAAGGAAAAATGACCATTTTGCCCCTAGTACAGCAAAAAGTCCTAAAAATTCAAAATTTAACACATGGACACTCAAAATTAGATATTTATACTTAATTAATTAATAAAATATAAAATAACAATAAAAAGGACCAAAATACCCTTGCAAGGCCGGCCACCTAGGAGTATGTGCCCCAAAAAGTTACTTTTTGCCTTTTTATGCTTAAAGATGAGAAAAGATGGTTAAATTAAGCATTATTTTGATCCAATACTTTTTATACAAGTAATATATATAATAATATAATAATATAGCTCAATAAAAGTGAACAAATAATTATTTAAAGTCACTACACAATAAATAAGTCAAAAAGTCAATTCTAGTCAAACTAGCTTAATTTAGCTTAAAAGCCTACACTTATTTATTTAATTGCTATCAAAATTACAATAAATTATGAAAAGACTAAATTAATTTTAAGTACATTAATATAATAGGTTTTAGTAGGTTTAGGGACATAAAAATAATATTTTATGCAATTAAATACACAAAAATGCACCAAAATACCATTTAAAACCCTAATTAAACTCAAGACCAGCTTTTTAGTCTCCCAAACCTTCCATGGCCGAACTAAACTGCCCCAAAATCTGAATTTGCAAATCTTGAATAAATACCACCTCCTATGCAACCAATGAAATTCAAAGAAAATTCAAATTTTGAATTTTTGTAATAATTAATTCCCATTTACATTTCTTCTACAAAAACATGGCATAATCCCCCATTCCCTTCATACATTTCGGCTGAGAAGAGAGGGACAGCAACCATAAAAATTTCTCTAAGTGTCCACAAAGAAGGAGGAGAGAAGGAAGAAAGAAGGAAGAAGGAAGAAGGAGTTAGGAGGAACCAAGGAGGGATCTTTAAAGCTAAGTCCTATTCTCCAACAAACTTCTAAGCATCAAAAGAGGTAAGCAGCTCTCTTAAACCTTTTGATATTCTCCCCCAAGATACCCCTCAATCCATCTCTATAACAAACCCTAACAAAATAAAACAAAGAATGAATCAAAAAGGCGTCGTAGGAGTGATTTAGGGACTATTTATGTATGAGTAAGCTTTGTATGTATTTGCATGTATTTATTCTTGAGTTTTATAACCTAAACATGTTCTAGAGTTTTGGTTTATGTGAGCTTGTAACATGCATGCAAAGAAAACATGTTAAAAATGTTCACAAGATAGGCTTAGCAATCAAAACCCTATGTAACCTGATTTTCTGGACATACTCACTTTCTGCCACCTACTTTAAATAATCATAACTAAATGTAGAAACATGGTCTTAAAGTGATTTTTGTGTCCATATCTAGATTTTTGTGTTATCCTTCCTATAAAATTGGCTCTAAGTGATTTTGTTGGGTGGAACTCCAGATATCTCATTTTTTCCAAAGAGTTTCAGATCTTGACCACTCTAAGTTGCGAACCTAAAAACCTTAAGTTAGAATGAGAACTGAGATTAGGTCAAAACATAAAACTTGTAGAGGATACATTGATCTTTCTGTCCACCAAAAATGAACCAAAAATAGGAAGTCTTGTTGGGTCAAAACACTTCTCAAAGTCTCTGTTAAGGTTTAGTGACTAACAGACCTCTCTGTCACACATTTTTGTGAGACTTAAAACCTAATTGTTTTGAAGCCAAATACAAAAGTGGTAAACATAAACTTTGTAGCTTAGAATGACTCCCAGAATCATAACACTCTTTTTCTTTTATTCTAGAATGGCGGGTAGAAGACCTAATCACCAACAAGTAAACGGACCCACTGACAATGAGGTACTAGGACTAGCTCAAGTGCTACAAGAATTGGCCGCCAGCATCAACCGCCCACATATACGTGATCGAGCCTGGTTTCTCTCAGAACTAGGAAGGCAGCAAGCCCCGATGTTTCGAGGGGGTGTAGAGCCAAGAGAGGTAGAGGAATGATTGAGAGCAGTCAAGAAACTATTCAACTCAATGGGAGTCAAGGATGAGACCGATCGAGTGACCTTAGTTACCCAGCTGTTGGAAGGAGAAGCCGATCATTGGTGGACTATGGTCACCAACACCCAGGAAGTAGCGACCCTAATGTGGGAGCAGTTGAAAAATCTATTTTTGGAAAAATATTTCCTAGCCCCTTTCCGTCAAGGGCAGATCTGAGAATTTTTGGAGCTTAAGCAAGGGACAATGACAGTGACGCAGTATGTGAACCATTTCGAGAAGTTGAGCCATTTTTCCACGACCATCGTACCAGATGAAGAATCTAAGGTGCAAAAAATCGAATGGGGACTGGAGCCGTCTATCTGAGCAAGGTTGATCTGCTTACAGCTTCCTACCTATACCCAGGTAGTACGTGCAGCCTTGTTAGCCGAGATAGATCAGGCAGACTCTAGGAAGACATGGAACCATAAGAAAGGAAGTACCAGCTCCAGAGGACCGGTGAGGAGCAACCAGATGTGCGAGACCCTGACCTGTTTTCTTTTTGGCCTTTTCGACGCGTGTTTGTCGTTTTCGATTCAGCATGTTTAAATGCATTTTTATGTATGTTCGGGTTTAGATATGCATGCGAGGTAGGTCCCTCGGGGCCATTGGCCGTTGTAGTGAGGGTTAAAAAAAATGATATTTTCGTGGCCTATAAATATCTGGCGTTAGATATTTTCAAAAGATATTTTCAAAATTTCTCCACTAATTTTTCTCCTTTTTCTCTCTGTCTTCTCTCTAACTTCTTAGGGGCCCGGGGCTCGATTTTCGACGATGCAATAGCAGATCCCTGCTATTGGCACGGTGGGCAACGCGTTCATTCAGACAGAATTTCATTTTGGCGAAGTTTAGTTTTTCATGTGGATCGACACGTCGAGTTTTCAACTTCACGAGGTAAGATCCTAAACTCTTATGTCTTATAAGAGTGCTACGTGCAATCGTGCGTGCTTTTATCATTTTTAAAATGCATGAAATCGCTTTATGTTTCAAACTTTGGGTTTTGGAGTTTAAAACCATTTTTGTCGATTTTGGTTGGATGAAATCGTATTTTGGGTGTTTCTTTCGAGGTTTTGGTGTTAGGCTTGGGTGTATGTATGTCCGAGGGTGTTAGATGGGAGTTTGGAGGCTTTGATTCGAGGTTTGGGAGGCTAAAATAGTGGTTCGAAAACTGTTTCTGCCTGGGTTTAGTCGACTGGATCGTGGGATCAGTCGACTGGATCATGGTTCAGTCGACTAGATCATGAGGTCAGTCAACTGGACAATGCTTTTGGGGCATTTTTGGCGAGATTCTAGTAGGGTGTTTGGGTTAACTAGATGGGGTCTAGTCGATTGGGTTTTGGGCTGTTGTGTTGTGTTGTGTTGTTTGGTGGTTGGTTCCTCAATTTCCAATTGGTTTCAAACAGTATTCAGTTGATTGATATATGAGATTAGTCGATTAAAATACTGTTGGATTCTTTTTGGGGTTTGGTTAGTTGTGTGGTTGCTTCGGGGGTCGTGACGTGGTCTTGGGTGTTTGTTTTGGTGTCATCATCGAGGGTGACGGGCATGGTTTGAAGCGGGTTGTTGGGACACGGTTGTGTGCGTAGTGGTTATCTGCGAGACGCGTGGGTCCGTTGTTTATTTTAAAGGTGGTTTCTGGTGAAAACCATTTTGTGGGAGATTCAGGTGTTGGTCTCCGGGGTAGGTTTTGGTTTTCTGCATCGTTAGTTGTCCCAGTGAGTGGATGGGTCATTCGGGTGAGTGAACAGCGGGTGTGTGGCACGTGATGTCGTGTCGGGATGTGTGGCGCTGTTTTGTGGAATGTTGTGGTTATACGTGTTTCTGTGCTTATAAAACTATGATTAGTTTTATTTGTGCATGTTATAGGACGGGTATGTAGTCCTATGTGGTCCTATGTGGTCTTGAAGCATTTAAGGCTTTAGTTTTGTATATGCATATGTGATTCAGTGTTATCCCGTAGTGTTCGGTCTTGTCCCGTGGCGTGCGGTTTTATCTCGTGGTATGCAGTTTTATCCCGTGGCGTGCGGTTTTATCCCGTGGTATGCGGTTTTACACCGTGGCTGTGTACTTGAGTAGGGATCTTTATCTCTGTGTTAGGATTGTTTAAGGCATGTAAGAGTCGGTTCTGTGTTGTATGTGGGGCTCGTGGGAGTCGTGGCTCGTTGGAGTCTATCTTTACTAGTGAAGCATTGTACTATATCTATGTACCAAGTTATTTTCTAGGCTCTGAGGAGTCGTGATACAAAACCGTTTTAAAAACTATTTTTCCCTAACGTCCTTAGAAATCCTCGTATAAAACCGTTATATAATGTCTTCATCTGGAGCTCGTATGAGTTCAAATATAAAACTTTTTTTTATAGCTCGTGTGAGTTGATAATTGCACCTCGTTATCCGAGCATGTTTTATTTATATTGCACGTTTTATTTTTTCTATACCAGCCACGCAGGTTGATCCAGGGTTGTTGGAGAGGTGGAAGAGTTATAGTCTTCCTTTTTGTTCTTTTCGTATCATGTATGATTACATGTTTTTTCTGGTGTTGGAACCGTGTAATGTAAGTCTTTTGGCGATTATATACAATTCATGTATGTTTTATATTGAGAGTGTGTTCTCGGGTTGGGTGTTATATTTGGTTGTTTATGGGTGTTTCACGTGACCCGGAGTTTGGGGCGTGACAGAATGGTATCAGAGCTCTGGGTTCGAATACCTTAGAGCCGTGGGAAGATGGTGTATTACCGTGTGAGGTTGATTACATGTGCTTGACTGCATGTGTTTAGATGTTTGATAACATGAACATGTTAGCATGCAGGGTATATGTGAATGTTATATATATGTGAGCATGGAACCTTAGAAGTGATTAGTCCTACCTTTGGGCTTTTAGATTAACAAACTTAGGAGCCATGTTAGAAACGTGTTTAGTTAACGTGATTTCTAACAGGGAATCTAAGTAGGTTATCCAGATTGACGCATCATTCTTGTCGATTCTCCGCAGTAAGTGGAGTTTGTTTAGCATGAACCTATGTGATTATGTGTTCGCATGCTTACGTCTATGCTATGTGTTGCATCTTATGCTTTGTGTTTATTTCAAGTCGACGTAATGTCTGCGCGGAGACGACGAGGTTGTGGTCGAGGCCGTGGTGTTGGCCAAGGGGATGTTCTTATCCCTGATGCTGGGGATGCAAATGCTCCCCAAGGACCTATTAACGCAGAAGAGTTGTTACATGCGCTGGTGGGTTCCATAGGGCAGTTGGTTGAGACCGCTACAGGCGAGACCGTTAGAGAGGGAGTGCCTGAGGCGAGAGCTACCATGGCGATACGGGACTTCAGACGCATGGATCCACCTATCTTTGTAGGAAATCCCGATCCCATTGTTGTGACAGAGTGGCTGGAATTGATGACTCAGATTCTTGACACGCTGCAGATAGCTGAGGATGAGTTGTGGGTTTCTTTTGCCATGTTTTAGCTAAGGGGTGATGCTCACGAGTGTTGGAAGTATGCCAGAAATACTGTGGGGTCACATTGGCAGCGTTCACTAGAGTTTTTCTGGAGAAATATTTTCCTACTTCATCAAGAGACTTGTACAGAGAGGAGTTCTATACTCTCACCTAGGGAGCGATGGGTGTCATGTAGTATGAGGCTCGATTTACTAGCCTGTCTCGTTTTGCACCAGAGTTGGTGGTGACCAACAAGGTGAGGTCGAGACGGTTTAAGCGGGGTTTGAGGCCCGC
Organism: Heliamphora pulchella; assembly: GCA_032270985.1. Lineage (NCBI taxonomy): Eukaryota > Viridiplantae > Streptophyta > Magnoliopsida > Ericales > Sarraceniaceae > Heliamphora > Heliamphora pulchella. Next base: position 3,381 of record JAULJZ010013377.1, on the reverse strand, counting down.
GATCAGAGAGAGTGGCCGGCATGAGGCTGCGTGTGTTTATAGAGCTGGTGGAGGCAACAACAAGGATTGAGAATACCTTGGCTGAGATTCGAGCTTCCAAGGAGGCCAGGACACCATAAGGTGGGACAGAGGCATAGACAGGTGCGCGTTCAGATAAGAGGCAGAAGTCCTCTGGTGTTAGTTTTCATCCATCTGGAGTACTACCATAATTTTTTGCACCATCACTATCGGTGGCTTCGTCGGGGAGGCCAGACCAGAGGGAGGTTAGATGTTATCGGTGTGTACAATCGGGGCATCGTGTGCCAGATTGCCCACAGCCGACCCATTTGCAGGTTTGTACCAGATTAGTCACAGGGGAGGGAGTTGCAGGTTTGTTATAGATGTGATCAAACGGGACATATCTGCAGGAACTGTCCCCAGAGAGAGAATGCGCTGAGCATAGTAGGCACACCAGAGGGTTCATTTGTATAGGATCAACAACAGCATCCTGTAGTTCAGACTTCCCAAATTGCATGTGGGGGTGCTTCAATTCAGTCGGTGCGGCAGCCGACAATGTCGGGTTATGGTGAACAGACCAGGATGACACAGGGACGAGCATATGCACTTACAGCTCCCAGTTCTTCCAGGGCACCGGTTATGCTAAATGATATAGATACTTCTCTAGTGCGCAGAGGTACTTTCTGAATATGCAGGTTTTGGGCCAATTTCTTCATTTCATTTGTTGGGGGTTGCTAATGGACTCCGTCAGTGGTGTGCTGTGTTGAGACAGCGGTGGGTGAGGTTAGGGTGAGTTGTAGATCCCGTGTCTTTGAGATAGTTGGCCATTGTTTAGGATGCCTGATATTGTTTGACTACATCCTAGGAATGGTTTGGCTGACCATCTCTTATGCTTGTGTCGATTGCGATCGATAGTTTGTTTCTTTTTGACCTTGTGTTGAATTTGGGGGACGAAATTCTTTTAAGGGGGGTAGAGTTGTGAGACCCTGACCCATTTTCTTTTTCGACGTTTTCGACGCGTGTTTTTCGTTTTTGTTTCAGCATGATATATGCATTTTTATGCATGTTCGGATTTAGTTATGCATGCAGGGTTGATCCCCAGGGGCTGTTGGCTGTTGTGGTGCGGGTTTCAAAAAAAAAAAGAAAAAAATATTTTCGTGGCCTATAAATATCTGGTGTTAGATATTTTTAAAAAATATTTTTAAAAGATATTTTTAAAACTTCTCCGCTAAGTTTTCTTTTTCTTTCTCTCTGTCTTCTCTCTAAGTTCTCGGGGGCCGGAGGCTCAATTTTCGACGATTCAACAGCGGATCCTTGCTATTGGGATGGTGGGCTACGCGTTCATCTAGACAAAATTTCATTCTAGTGAAGTTTAGTTTTACACGTGGATCGAGACATCGAGTTTTCAACTTAACGAGATAGGATCCCTGCTACGTGTAATCGGGCGTGCTTTTATCAATTTTAAAATGCATGAAATCGCTTTATGTTTCAAACGTTGGGTTTTGGAGTTCAAAATCATTTTTTTCGATTTCGGTTGGATGAAATCGTGTTTTGGGTGTTTCTTTCGAGGTTTTGGTGTTAGGCTTGGGCGTATGTATGTCCGAGGGTGATGGATAGGTGTTTGGAAGCTTTGATTCGAGGTTTGGGAGACTGAAATAGTGGTTCGGAAATTGTTTTCGCCTGGGTTTAGTCGACTAGATCATTGTTCAGTCGACTGGATCGTGAGGTCAGTCGATTGGATAGTGCTGTTGTGTTGTGTTGTTTGGTGGTTGGTTCCTCGGTTTTCAATTGGTTTCCAACAGTATTCAGTTGATTGATATATGGGATTAGTCGACTGAAATAGTATTGTATTCTTTTTGGGGTTTGGTTGGTTGTGTGGTGGCTTCGGGGGTCGTGGCGTGGCCTCGGGTGTTTATTTTAGTGTCATCCTCGGGGGTGACGGGCATGGTTTGATGCGGGTTGTTGGGACACGGTTGCGTGCGTAGTGGTTATGTGCGAGACGTGTAAGTCCTTTGTTCGTTTTAAAGGTGGTTTTTGGTGAAAACCATTTTATGGGAGATTCAGGTGTTGGTCTCCAGGGTAGGTTTTGATTTTCTGCATCATTGGTTGTCCCGGTGAAGGGATGGGTCGTTCGGGTGAGCAGACAGCGGGTGTGTGGCATGTGATGTCATGTAGGGATGTGTGGCATCATTTTGTGGAACGTTGTGGTTATACGTGTTTCTATGCTTATAGAACTATGATTAGTTTTATTCTTGCATGTTGTAGGACGGGTGTATGGTCTTATGTGGTCATATGTGGTCTTGAAGCATTTAAGGCTTTGCTTTTGTATATGTATATGTGATTCGGTGTTATCCCATAGTGCTCGGTGTTATCCCATAGTGTTTGATGTTATCCCGTGGCGTGCAATTTTATCTCGTGGTATGCGGTTTTATCCCGTGGCTGTGTATTTGAGTAGGGATCTGTATCTCTATGTTATGACAGTTTAAAGCTTGTGAGAGTCGGTTCTATGTTACATGTGGGTCTCGTGGCTCGTAGGAGTCTATCTTTGCTGGTGAAGCATTGTACTACATCTATGTATAACGTTATTTTCTAGGCTCTGATGAGTCGTGATACAAAACCATTTTCAAAATTGTTTTTCCCTGAGGTTCTTAGAAATCCTTGTTTAAAATCGTTTTATAATGTTTTCATCTAGAACTCGTATGAGTTCAGATATAAATCTCTTTATATGGCTCGTGTGAGTCGATAATTGCACCTCGTTATCCGAGCATGTTTTGTTTATATTGCATGCTTGCCTAGTTTCTGTTGAGCTTTGGCTCACGGTGTGGGATTTGAAATATTTTTCTGGTACCGGTCACGCAGGTTGATCCGGGGTTGCTGGAGAGGTGGAAGAGTTGTAGTATTCCTTTTTGTTCTTTCCGTATGATGTATGATTACATGTTTTTTCGGTGTTGGAACCATGTAATGTAAGCCTTTTTTCGATTATATACAGTGCATGTATGTTTTATATTGAGAGTGTGTTCTCGGATTAGGTGTTATGTTTGGTTGTTTATGGGTATTTCACGTGACCCGGAGTTTGGGGTGTGACAACACGGTTATCGCTAAGAAGCAGTACCACCGAGAGTGCCGACAAGGATGACCAAGGGACCCTCCTGTGACATCTGTGGTGTGCTTTGAATGTCGCAACCAAGACATAGAAAGTACTAGTGCCCGCGCCTCACTCAAAAGTATTCGAGTATTCAACCCTAGCAGTGGAGCCAACCTCAGACCCAGTAGCCTAGGTTCCCACAACAGGTTCAAGTCACCAGATCAACTACTCAGCCGCAAAATGGGAGAGGAAGACCACCGCTCAACAAAAATCAGAGACCACAAGCAGGCTTGGGCAAT
>JAULJZ010013366.1:0-16276 GCA_032270985.1 Heliamphora pulchella | reverse complement strand
ATTGGTTGGATGGTTTCTTTGTTAAACACTCTTGCTCACACACTTTGCGAATGTAGTGTTGGGATATGAACATACATTGCTCACACACTTTGGGATACGAATATACATTGCTCACACATTTTATGGATAGTCTCTTTGCCTTGTTAATGAATATGCCTCGGTTATTTTTTTTATTATGGATATTCATTTTTTTTATCTCATTGGTTCTTTTTTTCTTTGAGTTGTCAAAGAATTGCCAAAGGAGGAGATTGTTAGGTTTTCACTCGTTATATTATATTCTTGGCAACTCTGTGACAATGGTACTGTAGTTTGTTTCTGATGGACTAATGTTAACTGCCATGTGGAAAGTTTGTTGTTTCTTTGGTACTCATTGAACAAGTGCATAAAAGAACTGAAAATGGTGTTTAACCGATCGATTGGTCTTTTTGTAGATATCATTCTAAGAAGGCCGGTGTTAAAATACCGAGAATTGTGTTTGACCAATCGATCGGTCTATTAACTGATTAATCTGTTCTGCACGAATTTTGTTTCCTTTTTCAGCTTAGGGTTAGCAGCTTTTTTTATATGTTTTAGTTTTAGGCAACTGGGACGAGAGTATTGAGATTAGTTCTTTGAGAGACTGCTTCTGAAGGCTCTAGGAGAAGTTCTTGTGGTTGGCGACTTCATGATAGTTTAACTCATTCAACGATCGTCGTCAATTCATCATCTTCATCATCACACCCAACACTTGATAGGAGTCTCAAGTGACAAGTCCGGATGAGAATTTTTGCGGCAAGCAAGCTCGGGATTGACTCACGAGGATTCGGCAAGAAGACGGGTAACCTTAGGTTGAGAATTCAACTGGTGTTGTAAGGCTTTTCTTGTAACCAAACTTTTATTTAGTACTTGTTTCTCTCGAACTAGGATTAGTCCCGTGATTTTTACCTTTATTGGAGTTTTCTACGAAAAAAATCTTGTCTCATTGTGTGTTGAATTTTTTATCTGTTGATGCGATATTTATTTTATTGTTGTATGTCAAAATCATCAAGTTTCTAAGTTACATATTAAAAACTGGGTTTCTCACTATGTGTGGTTGAGATTAGGGTTATGATGGTTTACCCTGGTTGGGGAAGCTAAGAATAATTTAAGGTTTAAATTTGGAGTAGTAAGATACCCAGTACATTATTTTGCTATATCTCTTGTCATAAATATTTTTATAAGAGATGCCTTGTTGTATAAGAAATATTTGTATATCTATGTTGTTTTCTCTCGGCATTAACTCATGGCGTTTTATGCCAGGTTTTGAAGAGCCGGAGGCACTGGCATGCGAAGCAGTTGATAAAGAAGTGGAGCTTTGGTTCCCGTGAGCAGGAATCTTACACCCCTCGACCTGCCTATCTTCTAGCCTCAGCTTTTTGCGATCATACCTAGTGTCGTTTTATTTATTTTTGTTATGCTTCAAAAACACTTTTATTTTGGGACAGTAATCATAATTATTACTCTATTTTATACCTTTTGATGTGTATAGGTAATATTGCTATTAATTTCTCGCACATTTATTACTTATTGACGCGTTAGATGTCTACGGGGTTTGGGGCATCACACGACAGACGGTGGACGAACCAACCGTGGTGGCTTCATTAAAACAAACCAAAAATGTGTGCCTTGAATGGAGAGAGAGAGAGAGAGAGAGAGAGAGAGAGAGAGAGATGTATTTTTCAGAAAAGAATATAATTTGGAGCTCAAATTATGGGCGGAATTTATTGATTAGAGAGACAGAGATTTGAAGTTAGAAATGTGTCTTAACTGTTTGATTGAATTTTTAGTGCACTCGTATTATAGCAAACTCTGCACTTTGCACCACTCAAGTTGCACACACAACAATTAAAGCTTTCTTCCCTTTTTATAGTTTTCTATCTATTTTAACTGGTAGCTAAAATCATTTTGTTCCAATGACTTTTTTTCATCATCATGAGCTATCAATGAAAATTTATAAGATTTTGGAGGTATTTATTAAAGCAACTGCTAATAACTTTTAATTTCTTCATATTAATTTTAGTTTTAAGGTACAAGTTGTTTTAAACACTCATTCTACTTTAACTTATAATTATTTTTTTCTTTCTATTTCAGTTACAAACTACAAAGTACAAGTTACAGGATTTACCAAACGTTCACAATTTTGCCTATGTTCTTAAATTTTTCACATTACTTTAGGACATTATAGATTCTTTTATCTTCTTTAAGAAAACTCTAAAACCCTTTGGAGGATTCTCTCAAATTCATGATGCTTTCAATTATGCTAAAATGTTCTAAAAAGTTACTATTCAACATTAGTATTCAAGAAAGTTTTGAAATATTTCATACTCTTCACAAGTTTTTTCTAAGTTAGACCTCGAATGACTATTTGGCATTTAAGTCAGGTTTTTTACTTAAAGTTGTTTTAAATTAAATATGAAAAAAGTTTATTTGGTGAACCGGAAGGTTGATTTTAAGCAAAAAAAAAATAGCTTAAAGTGATTTTAAATCAAAAGAACTTCAAAAAAAAAAATATTTTATTTTGTTTAAATTTTTTTACATAATTTTATATTCAATAGTAATCTTGATTGATAGTCTTTCATAAGTAGATTTTAAATATATATATTTTTTTATATAAAAAACAGATGTGTATAATAAAAGTTATCATATTTTTTAAAAAAAGTATATAAAATTATTTTATGTAAATAAGAAAAAAAGTTAGAAAGCTAAAAACCTATAAATTTTTAAAGGAGGCTTTTTGAAATTTTTAGTTTTAAGTCAAAAAATAAAAAATCAAATTTTAAATTATTTGCCAAACGAATCGTTATTGTGAAAACATTTCGGAAAGTAGAATATATGACTCTTCAGCATAATACAACAGAGAAATGGCATTTTGGTTTGTAGTCATTTCAAAACTTTTAGGCAAATTATTATTATATTTTTAAAACGACGGTGTTTTTAAATTATACGTGAGAGAATTATTTTTGAATAATTTAGATATTTTTAATTTATAAATAAACGGTTAAGATGATTTAGCACAAATTTAATAAATGTTTTCTCACTTCTCAAGATATAATCAATGCACCTCTTTTATTTATTTATTTTTTTTTTTGTAGCTCTTTCATTTTTGAGGTATAAAAAGTTTTCTAAATGTACAAATAAGAAAATAAAATAAAAATAAAAACACAAGTTCTCTGAACAACCATTTACGCTACATACCTAATTCAATTTTTCTATCTAACAGAGGTTTTTACTTTTATTATTTTTTATTTTTTTTATCTTCATAAATTAATAAATTAATAATATTATATTTTAATTGATTATCTTAAAATTATCTAATTAACTAATTATTAATTTATTAATATTATTTTTTATTTTACTCTTAAATTACTAAGATTTAATAATTGAGTATTTTTAGACACGAATAATATATACAACACGTATGTACTAAGGTCATGTTTGTTTTGACAAACTAATAGTCCGTCCGAACTATTCGGACTATTAGTCCGGAGTATAGTCCAATATTACGTTTATTAAACCTTCAACCTAATAGTCCGGATGGACTATTAGTTCGCTAAATGGGGGATAACTAATAAGGGAGGAGGTGCGGGATTAAGAATGATTGGATTAAGGAGTGAATTTAAAAATTTTAAAAAATAATAAAAAAATATTAAAATATTAAAATAAATAACATAAAATTTAACTTATTAATTTATTTAAGTTAATTTTAAAATAAATTAACTTAATACAATGGTAAATCATTATTTAGTCCGTTATTTAATCTTACTCAATTCAAACACAAAAAAATTAATCACAACTCATTGCTAATTCTACCTCATTATCAATCCCACCTCACTACTAATCTAATCCAATTCAGTCCGAATTATCAAATGAGCCAATTAATGTGTTTTCTTAAATAAATGAGGTTGCTCTCTAAATTATTCTCTTGTTAGTTATTGCTGGTGTTCTCAGTTGAATAAAATCTAATTACTAAAAATAAAATTTTAACAATATTAAAAGAGAGTTTTTTCAAAAGAAAATTTTAAATAAATTTTAATTTATTTTTAGCCCTTAAATAAAATTAGATATTGAGATAAATACTCCCGCACAGCTTCTGATAAAAATAAATAAATAAAATTGGCTTAGAGAATTTAGGGCAAACATTCTCATCATAAAGAAAGTAGAAAGCTAATGCAATAATACCGTACTATAGCATCTTTTGGTAACTTAGCCTATGTTTGGGTTAGTTTATTTTTATAACTTTTTAACTTAAAATAAAAAAAAATTAATTAATTTGGCTTATTAGGTTTTTTTTTTTACAATTTTTTTCACTTTTTCACATATCTATCTTAATTTCTTATAACACTTATGTTAAGGTACAAATATAGACATATATTTGGACACAATCTTCTCACCAAAGGGTATTCAAATTCTAATTTTAAGTTCTCGCTTGCTAATTGACTTTAAATTAAATTTTTTTAATTACTTTTTTATTGAAAATAATGAAACAAAAACCAAAAATATCTCGTTTGGAAACTCAAACGCTTTTAACCTTTTAACATTTTTGCATTTTTTATATGAAATTATTTATATATATTTTTTAAAAATATCATAACTATTATTATACACATTCTTTTTTTTTATAAAAATTATACTTTTAAAATCTAAACATCAAAATCTATCAAATAATATTTATGTTGGATATAAAATTATGCCAAAATAATTTTTTAAAAGTTATAATAACTTTTTTCTGACTTAAATTTTTTATGGCCTAAATTTATTTTAAGCCAAATTTTTTGGTGTATTGTCTTTTGGATTAAAGCTACCACTATGGTTCACTAAACGAACTTCTTACTTATTTAGCTTAAAATAATTTTAAACAAAAAATCTAATTTAAATCCAAATGGCCAAACGAGATATAAAATAGGCCGGTGAGAGCGTTACCACATGGAGAGAGTCTTATAGTCCACAATGACTATTCCCTGTCCCTTACAATGGGCATGCTAATTTCATAAAATCAACTTTTATATAATTTTTTTTTTGTAGTATTATCAATTTTTTAAAGAAAAAAAATAGAAAACTTATTTAAACTTGTCGAATTCTGCATAGATGAAAATAATTAATTTTTTTTATACAAATTCATCAAATACTCCACTCAATTTCGTTTAATAGTAAAAATAAGCCACAATTTGAATTTAACTTCGCTGTTAAATTTCAAAAATAACCATTTATTTCATTTAGTTGAGAGGATTCGTAAAAAGAGAATTACCATTTTTTTATTGTAAGAACATTATATATTCAGGTATATAAAATATAATGTTCTTACAATAAAAAAATAGTAATTCTATTAGTATCGAAAAACAAGAATTTTATTTTCACACAAGAACATTTATTATTACTATTTTCACACAAGAATTACATTAAATTTTTTAGTACAATGGGTCACACAAGAATTTTATTAGTATCGAAAAACAATAAAATACACAGCTTATTTTTTATAATATTTAGTTAATTTTTTATATTCAGATAAAAAAAATTCTTTTCTAATTTTTCTCATCAAAATAAAGTAGAAAAATAAAAAAATTGATCAAAAAGTAAAACAGTCTAAAAAAAGAAAAATAAGCCAAATTCTCATATTTATCACAAACTAAGATGAAAAGAGTATGATTTCAATTAGAAAATAAACACCACGGGATTAATTGGGCAAAATTCTATTTGGATTCGCTCTCTTTTTTTAGAGTACTCATTTTTAAGAAAAAAAATTTATTTTTATGCCAAAATAAACTTAAAAATTATTGTGCAAAATGACAATAATGATTTTAATAAAAAGTTAACTCTCTTCTCAAAAGAGTAAATGAAACCTATTAAAATCTCAACAAAAAAAAAATAGTAAGTGTTGACACTTCATAATAAATGAGTCGACACTCTATGTTATTTGTGCTAATTCTTTGCATCAAATAGATTGACACTCACTGTTCTGAATAAGAACATTTTTTGTCGACACAAATTGATACTTGAGTCGACATTTTAAGATAAAGTACACTTGAAACTCTCAAGTGTGTCGACACTACTGAGAAATTGAGTCAACATCCTAACATCTTTGCCTAAGTCGTTTCAGAAACTTAGATGAGTCAACACCAAACTAGTTTGGGTCGATACCTTTAGTATTGAATTGGAATCCACTTTGAGTCAACACCAGATACGCTCTAAGTCGGCACTAAGTCAAAGGCGGATGAGCAAAATGAGTCGACAGCTAAAGGATATAGGTCAACACCTACACAGCCTTGTGGGATTCAACTTGAGTTGAAACCAACACAAAATGAGTTGATACCAAGTGATCCATCGGGTTCCAATCTTCGAATTTTTGGGTTGACACTAAATTTACATGAGCCGACACCAAAACACTATTTGGGAAACAAAATGGGTCGATACCAAAGAGAAATGAGTCGACACCAGAGCTACAAGTCATTTTTCGATTCCAAGTTAAAAAGGGTCGACATCAAAGCTTGTTGAGTCAACACAAATGTTTCATTCATAAATAAGAAGTTTTGGGTGACACCAAAAAAGAAGTTGAGTAGACACCAAAACAACCGAGACGGTCTGAAAGTTTCTGAGTCGACACCAAACGAAGATGAGTTGACTCTAAAAGTCTCGAGGCTAATTGGAATATTATGAGTCGATACCAAACGATTTTGAGCCGACACCAAAGTCTCACCTGAAAATTTGAAGAAATGTACTGGGTCGACACCAAATGATTCATGAGTCGACACCACTGTGTGGGTGAAGTAAAAGCAGAAATTGAGTCGACACCAATAAAGATCTGAGTCGGTTCAACCACTTGAAGAACCAAGCCTTAGATATTTTATGTCGACACAAAATGGTTTTGAGTCGACACCTGTGACAGATTTTAAATTTCGCGTTGATTCCAATAGTTAGATTTCAGAGCATTTATTGCCTTTACCAATCCACCAACGGTTATTTATTTTAGATGGCTATATAAGGAGTTAATTTTCAGAGCTTAAAAGATCTGGACACTGTTCTATTGCTTAAAATCAAATGCTTAAATTCTTGAGAAAGCATTTACTACTTTTTAATACTCCTCCAGCCGATCCTCTCTTTATTGCTCATTTATTTTCAATCATTTGTAATGAGAGTGAGTTAGTGAATATTTGATTATCTCATTTATTGTAATTGAGGGTGAGTCACTCTTAATCTTTTTAGGGATTGAGTGATCTTCTTTAAAGAAGAGCTTAAGAAAGATTCGAAAAAATAAGAATTGCTTTGTAGGATCTTCTTGATGCTGTAAAAAGCTTTTGAATGCGTATTTGAAGCATTCGATTCTAGTGAATATTCTCAAGGGGAGTCTTGAGGAGTGGACGTAGGTTTGAAAGAAGCCGAACCGCTATAAATCTTGGTGTCTGGTTTATTTTCTCTTTCCCCAACCTTTTTAATTTCTTTATTGATTTATTGCCTACCATATTTTCTTATAAAATTAAAAATTTTTGAAATTTTTTTAAAATTATTATTATTATTTTAAATCCCAATTCATCATGCTCTTGGGTTGCTTGAACTAACACAATTGGTTGCATCAATTTGTGTAAGGTGTAATTTACACCGTGAGATCTGTTCCAATGGTTAGATTTAATTAGGCGCGTGTCTTTTTCGATCAGATAACTAAAGGTCTATACATAGGCATAGGATCCAACCACTTTGGTTATCCCTTCTACTTCAGATTGAAAGTGTGATTTCTCTTTCTCTCCCTCTTATGCTTTCGTAGCTTTTTTGTTCTCTAATTAATATTTTATTAATATGAAGAAATGGAATATCAAATCTTTGGTTCAATGGATCCGACGGTATTTTGGTTTTTCTTCGTTTGTGCAAACTCGAATAGATAGATTTTCAAGATTGAGTTTTGTTGTATCTTGAAGACAAATGTATTGTAACCCAATGCACACCTACTAAAGGCAAATACTATCATTAGAAAAACAACTTTGTAACATGACTTGAAACTCTTTCCATCAAAGCATTCATCACAAGAAGTTTGTCATTCAAAATTTTACTATAAATAAAAGCGTCTTACAATGTAATCCATTAAAGAGAGTAGTTAATTTCAAAGAGAACAACCACATAATTAGTGTATTATGTCTTTTAATAAAGGTGAATTGTTATGATATTTTATTTGTCTTTTTGTAATAATATTTTATTATCAGTAAAAGCATCTTAGATTAAAGAGAATTGTCAATTTTAATGAGAACAACTTCATGATTCTTGTAGTACGTCTTTTAATAAAGGTGAATTGTCAATTTAAAGGAGAGCAGTCATGATTTTATGGCCATATATACCTAATTTATAGCTAATGGGTCCCTGTGGCATTGTCATGATTACGTGCCCTTATCTATTTTGTTGCTTAATAGAGTAGTCATGATCATATGGACATGTCCCATTTATTGTTAATTCCTCGCAAGTGGTGAACATAAGTGGTGAACATGATACTTCTAAAATCTAATCATGTCCACTAAGTGGTGAACATAAGTCCCATAAGTTACATAAGTCGTGTCTCCACTAAGCGTGTGTTTGGTTTAAATTTTTTTATAAGTTTTTTTATTTTTTAGCTGTTTTTATAAAAAAATAAATGTGAAAAAATATAAAAAAATCAATTAATTATAATGGAAGGCCAAATAAGTAAGTTTTTTAAGAAACTTTTAAACAAAAAAAATTCAAAAAAAGCTAGGCCAAATAGAGGCTATAAGCATACGTTTAGTCTAGCTTTTTATAATTTTTTTAATAATTATTTTTTAGTATCAGTTTAAGTAAGTGTACTTTCTAAATTTCTATCGTTCTGGGGAATTAAAAAAATAAAAAATATATATTAACTAAAAATAAATCAAATAAAACGAATAAGCCAAATAAACATGTTTTTTTTTTGCCTTTTGTGATTTTTTTCATGTTTGATGAATTTATTTTTATTTTAGATTACAAGCATACTTTCTATATTGTTTTCGTAACGAGAAACATGAAAAATAAAAAAATAGAAAAAAATGTCTAGAAAAAATATTTAAAAAAAAGTCTTCAAAAAAATTATTACACTTTTTAGACCAAATGTAAGACTAAAAATGACCCACATACCACATTTTTCTTTAAAAAAAATTAATATAATATTATAAAAATATTTTTATTAAAGAAGTAATTGACATGTATGGTAACTATTCACTAGGTATTCATCTTTCCCAGCAACAATTTTTTATTCTCCTTCCTTTTTTAATTCTATAATAATATTAATTTATTTTTGTTAAATAAATAAAAATTAAGAATAACTCAATTATGTACTGGGTTTGTAAAATATAAAGCCAACACATAAATAATATCATATAATATTCTCAAATTAATTACTAATTATTTTATATACACACCTCAAGATCCTCTCATAATTTATAGGATTAATTAGTAGGGTCCTATTTTGACAACTTATTTGAGAATAGATCTCATACTCTAAATTGTTATCCCACGATATCCTTTTAAAAAAATTTGGGACTTTTATACCCTTAAAATGTTCTATATAAAATTTGATATCATTTAATACTCAGATGATTTTATTTTCAACGTTATAACACCTGTTAAAGAATATTTATGCAGATTTTATCATCCTATTTAATTTCAATTTCAGGATATCTCATGATTCTATGTTTGTTTCAGCTGGGTGTGTAATTTGGGCCCGGCCCAGTCGTGGATCGAGCGGGCTCCTGCCAAATATTTGGGCCGGGTCGGACTGAGCTTTTTTGTCCGGGGGTTGACCCAGACCCTAGGGGTAAAGGGCTCGGGCATGGGTTACGGGCTCGGGCCTCAGGGTGGGATTTGACCAGGCCTCTGGTTTTTTTATTTATTTTATTTTATTGGTTTAATTTGTATTTAAATTTATAAATGCAATGGTAGTTTTATATATTAAGTTAAATTAAAAATTATAAACTTAAAATTTATTATATTATATAAGTTTGTAATTAATAATTTACTAGTTTATACATTATAAACTAATGTATTAAACTTATGATAATAAGTTTTTAAATTTTAAGTTAAACTATGAACTAATTACTAGTTGATTATATTATATAAATATAACTTTATTATTTATTAGTTATTACACTATAAACTATAAACTTTTTCGTTTATAGAAAACTTATTAGTTTATAATTTATTTGTGTATTTGTTTACTATAAATTTATTATTAATTGATAAGTTTCTAGTTTATATTATTATAAGTTTATTAATTTATTATAACTATAAGTTGGACAATTAAATGCAAAAAACTTGAACAATTGAAATAATAATATGTGATATAAATTTTATTGATAAAAAATCAAATATAAATAATTTTATACATTATAAGTGTAATTTACGTGTTCAAAAAATAGAAAAATTGTATCACCATAGATTAAGTACATTCCAACCAGATTGGCACATACAAACCTAATAATTATTTGCATTATTCTCTACTTAAAATAAATGGCAAACGCAATGTGAAATTACAAAATATAAAGAAATAATATTTATATATGTAATAAATAATTTGAAAAATCAATCCGAGTCTGATAATTTTTCAGCCGTTCTACATGTTATAGTTTCTAAGTCTGCTTATAATATTTCTTCTCGTACATTTTTAATACTTTTTTGCTACGTAAATTGTGTTACGTGTGATCATTAAAACTTGCACTATCCCCCGAGTTAGTCTGTAAATTTGTAATCGTTTAACACCCGTTCACCTGTACTAAAATTGTTTTGGAAATAATTGTAGAAACAGGAACTCCAAGTACATACGCGCTATCGCGGACAATACTGACCACGACACCTCGTGCTATTTCTAATAGTCTAAAATATCAAAATTATCTTCATCTAAAATTTCTGCAACATTAAAATAATGTTGACGTCTTGTTATAGAACTCCCATGAAACTCAGAAAGTCTCCTAATTTTTATTATAAACCAATCATTGTTGTAACTTCGAGATGAAGTCCTAACCGTGAGTTGTGTTGATTGAAGTACTATATTAATTTTATATAATCCTCATATAAATTTTTAAATGTTTTATTTATTACTTCAAGTTGGTTTGCATTACCGTAAATATTTTTTAAAAAATATTGTAAAGCAATATTTTTACACCAAGGATCTAGCATGCAAGCTATTTCAAAAATATGTATTATTTTATTATAATATTTATCAAATTTATCTTTCATACTAAATATCATCTTGTAATAATTTACATTGATTAAAAATTCATCAAATATTGCGATAATTTATTTTAATTACAGTAAAACTAAAGAAGTAGTAGGAGTGTAAATATAAAAAAATAATTTTGCTACTTGGTCAAAAACTTTATAAAATTTTTTATATACATTAAAATTATCCCAATCACTAGGCATTGATGGAGTAAAATTAGTTTTCATATTCATATTAAAAAATAAATAAATTATTATTTTTTGTTTTATTGTTAGTTGTAATATATTATATGTCTTGTTTTACCTAGTTTCTATATCATGTTGTAATTTTTTATATTTTATATTTTTTTATTGATATCTTTTTTATACATATCAACTCTTCTGATACTACTATTTATACATTTTATTACTATTCTAACTCGTTCAAAAGATTCATTATAATATTTAAGTTCTTCTTTAACAATTAAATTTAAAATATATGTGCAACAACAAATATGAAATAAAGAACCAGATAATGAAAGCTGTAAATTACGTTTTAAATAATTAACACATTAATTATTATAAAAAGTATTATCTAAAATAATAGAAAATATTTTTAATGCAATACTCCACGAAACTTGTTGTTGCATAATAACTACACCTAAAGAATGACCGGTATAGAAAAATTCTATACTTTTAAATGAAAAAATTTGTTTACTTAAATTTTAATTATTATCTATAAAATGTGCTGTAATACATTAAAATTCTTGAGCAATTTTTTGCAGTCTATAAATCAGAAGTTAAACTAATTTTTCTTTTTCAATTTGTAAATAAATCCATCAACTCGATTTTAATTTCAATAAATCTAGTTAAAATTTTATTTCTTCTAGTATTTTAGAAAAATATTAAAATTGAGGAACAAATTCGGTTTGTATTATTTTTTCAAATACCGGTTGTTCATTAGTTGAAAATTGTTGTTCATATTTTATTATATAATCAACAATAGAATTTTGTACACGGGTATGTTTTCACGAAAAATTCATAATATTACCAGTTGCACCCCTAGCTATCTGCAATTGTAAAACAAGATTAAGAGGTGTATTTTTAAGGTGAATATCAAAATGTCTATATAAGTTGCTAGTACCACTCGATGTGTGACACAAAAGTAATTTATTACAAATTTTATATTTTATTTAAACAGTAACGGTGCCATCATTATTTTCAAAAAACATTTCAAAAAATTTTCACACATTAAAATTTTTTTTGCTAGATAAAACTACAGATGCAGATGCAGATGCACCAGCAGATGTTGATGAACTAGTGGGTGGATTAGGAATAGAAGCAGGGGGAGTGAGATTAGAACCACTAGGTAGAAATATAAAAATATCCTCTTCTTCATTAACGGTAAATATATTTGGATCCATCAATAAAAAAATTATAAAATTTTAAACCGAAATTGATAAATTAGAGAATAGAGACTAGAAACAAGTAACTTAAAATTAAAATTTGAAAGTAAAATAAAAGTAAATTTTTTAAAAAAAAATTAAATAGAATTTAAAAGAATGTATTCAAAATTTAATTAAATATTGAAAAAAATAAATTAAATTACAGAAAATAAAACAAACCGAATTAAGGAACTCCGATATTTAATCTTGATCTCGATCGATTTGTGTTTTGATCTTGATCTTGATTCTTAATCTTCATTCCTTAATTCGCCGACAATTGCACCGAACCTGAATATCACGAGTAATCAGAGAGAAGAGAGTAGAGAGAGTATAAAAATATTTGGATAGAAAATATAACAAATATGGAGCCCTATTTGTAGGAAAGATTTGTAAATTTTTTTTAAAAAAAATTTACCGTTGGCCGGGCCCAACGATCAAAAATTTTGGGCCATTGAATTTGAATCACAAGTGATCCGAGCCGTCAATTCAAAAAATTGACCGTTTGGCCAGGACCCGACGGGCCGGGCCAGCCCAACGGTTATCCCGTGCCTAGGCTTGTGGGCAGGTTTTTAGGCAGGTGGGCCTTAGGCCGGGCCGGCCTGTGAGTTCTAGGCAACCCAAGAAGAGAGTGTATTAGGTCTTAAAAAATTAATAATAATTTTGAAAACCTTTTAATATAGCAAATAATTAGCAAAATGAATAAAGATTAAAGCAATGCAAATATTAAAGAGGTTAGTGATAGAGAGAATGAATCAGACACCGAAAATTTGTAGTGGTTCGGCTTCTTCCAAGCTTATGTCCAGTTCTCAAGTTTTTTTTTTGAGATTTTTCACTATGTAGAATGCTTTACAGGTGCATTCCAAACCTTTACAACTTTAAGATTTCGCTTGAGCTAACGAATATTTACGGGCATATTCAAAAGCTTATATCAGCATCAAGATGATCCTATAAAAATAATTCTCTGTTTTCTTCTAATCACTCTTAAACACTTCTTTAATGAGATTACTCACTCACTCAAAGTATAAATGGTAACTCACCCATGAATACAATAAATTAAATGATTTATTGAGAAACACTCACTCTCTTTATAGAAAATTAATTGACAATAAATCAAGAAATAAAGAGAGATGATGAACAAGAGCTGGCGTTCAGCAATAAATGAAGGCTTGAGAATTTTGAGTTTGATTCAAATAATAGAACAGTGATTGTAAGTCTCCAGAGAGATTAAATACTAAGAAATTACTCCATGTATAAGCTCTTGAGCATTCATGACCGTTGGAGTTAGGTGAGAGCATTAAATGCCAAAAATTTAACCGTTGAAGTCTGCTGTGAATTTGAATCTGCGTCCCAGGTGTCGACACAAAATGTCTTGGACATGGATCTTCAAGTGATTGGGTCGACACAAATCCTCTGAGGTGTCGACACAATTTCTGCAATCTTCCTCACCCACACAACGGTGTCGACACTTTTGGGTTTGTGTGGCATTAGGATTTTAGGAGTTTTTGAAAATATTCAAAAATAAAAAAATTCAAATATGTTTGAAAAATATTTTTAATACCTTGAAAACTAGATTTTGAAAATCTTCTTTTTGTTGACAATAGAGCCGCCACTTGGTTTTTGAAAAAAACTAAGAAAAACAAAAATAGCATACTGATCTTTAAAACGTTAGTCAGAGAAAGAAGGTTCGGGGGCTAAGGTACAAATTGGGAATGGTGTTAGGCACCCCGTCGCCCAACCATAAGGTTGGCCTTTACTAATCATCATTGGTTGTTTAATATAATTTTTTAAATGTATGCAAATAAAAAAAATAAAGGCAAAGAGAGAACATTTAAAATCAAATATAAAAAATACATAACATGAGTACATAGCACTTCAAATTAAGACAAATAAATAGATGAATTCTTATGTTTTACGGCATGCAAATTATAACTAAAGAATACAAGTAGCACACCCGCATGCAATATCACAAAAATAACCTAAACTATCATAGAATGCATAAAATAATAAAAATATGCTAAAAATTGCCAAAAACTACCTAAACATGAATTGTTGTAAAATAAGTTAAACTGCTTTAGTCAAAATATTTTCAAGAAAGTAACTAAAATATGCATGTTATCAAAATAAACTAGATTGACATTGACATGAAAAAAATGTTAAATGTAAAATAAAAATATGTATATAAAAGAGAAAATTCCATATTGAAAGAAAGCTTTCTTAACAAAGAAATTTTATAACGAAAGAAGGTTTAAAGATTTAAAGGAAAAGAAAAACTTTACAAAAGAAGAAAATTATGCTAAAATAAAAAAAATAGAAAATGTTATTAAAAAAAAACCTTACTATTTACATTTTATACTTTTTAAAAAAACAAAAGAAAATAAAAGAAAAGAAAACAAAATTACAATAATAAGAGAAAATTTATGCTAACATTTAAAGATAAATTTAAAAGACTTTTGGTGATTTTTTTTTTTAGTTTAATACTATGAAAGAAAGTAGTGTAAGCATCAAATAGAAAAAGAAAAATACCAAAAGAAAAGGAAAATAAAGCTAATAATAGGATAAGAAAAAAATATATATAAGAAAGTTAAAACTAATAATTAAAAGAAAGAAAAGAGACATTATAAGAAAAGAAAAGGAATACTAATATTAGGAATGCTAAATTGAGCATTTTAAGCTAATAAAGAAAAAAAATGAGACAAAAGAAATACTAGTAATGAAAAGAGCATTAAGCTAATACTTAAAAGAAAAGAACATTAATATTATAAGAAAAAAAAGAAAATAAAAATAAATGCTAGTAAATGAAATTAAACTAATGCTAAAAAGATAAAAGAAATTAAATACAACTATTTAACTCAAATGTGAAATGTGGTATTGATTACTACATTCACATAAATGTAAGTGCACTATTATAACAATTAAAAACATTAATTTGTTATAATTGTCAAAACATATTAGCACTATTTAATGAATTAATGAAAAAAAAATAACAAATGTGTTAAGTGTGAATGTGAGGAAATTAATAATGAACAAATTACAAAAGACAACTTAAATGATAAATGAGGTTAATTACGTAAACAAAAGAAGCACGCAAATTGAAATTGAAAGTTAACCCGATCACTCCAAAAGAGAGAGAATACAGTTAGAGGGATCGGGGATTCAAACGAGGTACCTAGATTGTCGAAAAATTCTCAAGTCGGGAATGTGCCTCAATGGTCTAATCGCCAGGTGGTGATTCAAGCAAGGGCTGCAATGTAAACGTCGGAGGCTCGGATCTTGATATATTGGCAGGGATTTGGCGTCGGGGCTTGAAATTGCTCGACAACTCGGTAGAGCTTTTCTCACTAACCCTCCCACTCAAATTATGTCCTAAAAAACGTACCAGGGGTACACTTTTTATAGAGTTCATCAACCAATGAGATGCTGCCACATTTTGGCACACGTCAGGCCATTTGGAGTTGACATGGCGGTCGCCATGTCGAAAGAAGGTTCCAAAGGGTTCTATTGGCTGTCGCCATAATGCAAGCTGGCAGTCGCCAAGTTAAGGCGACGGTCGCCACTTTTGGCTAGGGTTTCCAAGAGGTTCTATGGGTGATCGCCACAATAAACATGGCGGTCGCCTTACTTGGACAGAAAGTTTCGATGGTTCGACAAAATTT
>JAULJZ010013356.1:0-16276 GCA_032270985.1 Heliamphora pulchella | reverse complement strand
TATATATATATGTATTATTATTATGTAATTAGAGGCAAAATAGTAAAATTCAGGACAAGAAAAGAAAAAATCGAAAAAATCATCTCCACCCATATGTTATTGGGAGTAAAAAAACTATAAATAACATAATTAAAGCATGCCATGCGGCGAATTTTTTATTTATTTTTTATTTTTTATGTTTCCGTAGGGATGGCAAAAGAAAACATTTTCCAGTTTATTTCTTTTCAAAGAATGAGTCTTTTCTCTTTTGGGACAAAAAATTAATCAACTATTTAAATAAGTAAATAGAAACTCTTGTATTGAAATCAGTTATTATATTTCTTATATATATATATAACAATTTAGCAATAGTTTTGTTGGGACATATATCTTTTTTTATTCAACGGCTACTCTTCATTCCAAGCAATCCAACGGCTGAGACTTTATCTCCTCTCTCTCTCTCTCGCGCAAATCTCTCAACTAAGGCGTCTGAACTCTCCTCTCTCACTGTGCTCTCTGCCTCACACCCTTTGATCTCTCTCATCGTCGCTCACCGCTGAACATCACGGATCATCACCATCGCGCACACCACCGATCTCACGATGCTCACTCTTGCTCTCATTTTCGAACTCTCTCTTCGTCCAAATCCAACCAGATATGTCACCGATCTCACTCTTGCTCGCTCTTTCACTGTCGATCTAACCAGATCTGTCATCGATCTCGCTCTTGCACCACCAATCTACATCACAACCAACTCTGACCAGATCAACATAAACAAGATTTGTAGACCAACCTGGTTTTGTAGTAAGTCTCTTTCTCGCCCACGCTCCTGGTATTTTGAATTCTCCTTCAAGATCCTTCATTTTCTTGCTCCATACCGATAGACTGGTGGCAGCGCCAGGAAAAAACTTTCAATGTGTGGAATTATTTTGTCATTTTTTATTTCTTAATGTAAATTTTCATTTTTGGTGTTTTTGGAGGTGAATTTTCATGCCTATTATCGTTTTCCATGGATGGGGGAGGATGATCATTGTTGTGAGTCATTGACCCATTTTTTTTTGGCGTTTTTCGATGCTCATTTAGTGTTTTCGTTACTGCATGTTTAAATGCGTTTTGATGCATGATCGGATTTAGATATGCATGCGGGGTTGGTTTCTCAGATCGTTGGCCGTTGCAGTGCGTATTTAAAAAAAAAAAGATATTTTCGTGACCTATAAATATCTCACATTAGATATTTTCAAAAGATATTTTCAAAACTTACAAGCTAAGTTTTTTTTTTCCTTTTTGCCTTCTCTTAACTTCTTGGGGGCTCGGGACTCGATTTTTGATAATCCAACAGCGGATCCCTGCTATTGGCACGGTGGGCTATGCGTTCATCCGGACCGAATTTTATTCTGGCAAAGTTCAGTTTTGCACGTGAATCGAGACGTCGAGTTTTTAACTCAACGAAGTAGGATCCTAGACTCTCAAGTCTTATAAGAGTGCTACATGTAATCGTGTATGTTTTTACCGGTTAAAAATGCACACCCAAAACTATGGGTTGTACTACATCAGATATCCAGCTGTACTGGAAAGGAATAGTGATGCAATTAATGACTCAAAATCCACAAATAGATATGCATTTACTTTGGGTGGTGTAGCTGTGTCATGAAAATCGTCTAAACAGACGTGTATAGCGAGGTTCACAATAGAGTATGAGTTCAGAACTTTAGACAAAGTTGGAGAGAATGTTGAATAGTTTCGTCAATTTTTAGAAGGTATCCCAATATAACCTAAACATGTGATAGCAATCTGTATACATTACAACAGTCAATCAGCAATAACTAAGGCATAGAATTATATATATAACGGTAAGTCTCGACATATACATCGCAAACACAATACCGTAAAACACATACTCTCGAGTGAAATAATTTTTATTGAATATATAAAATCTAAAGACAATATAGCAGATCCATTAACTAAAGGCTTAAGTGGAGAATAAGTTAGTCGTTTATCGAGGGAAATAGGCTTATAGCCTATAAATTAAGAGTCGCCTCAATGGCAACCTAACCTAGCTGACTAGAGATTTCATGATCTAGGTTCAAAGGTAATAGTCAAGTAGGGGTGTTTAGCTAAGGCGGCGGTTCCAGATCCTAAAAGGGTCAAGATAAGATCGAAAAATGTTGATTGCATATTTATAGGATATGTAAATAACAGTAGTGCATATCAGTTTCTAGTACACAGAAGTGATAATTCTGAGATTCAAGTAAACACGATTATTGTATCTAGAAATGTATCGTTCTTTGAACATGTATTTTCATGTAAATCTACACAAGAGATAAGTTCTCTTAAAAAATTTTATGATACTGTAGTAGGCAACAATCAAGTAGAAGATAGAGATCAATGATTGAAAGAGGGTGATGAACCTAGACGTAGTATACGAGCTACAACATCCAAATTTTTTGGTCAGAATTTTCTAACATTTCTGTTAGAAAATAAGCCTCGAACTTTTTAAGGTAGCAATGTCCTCCCTATATGCACCTTTGTAGAAAGAGGCAATCAATAGTAAAATCAAATCTATCTTGCAAAATCATACTTGGAAACTGGTAGACTTTCTACCTAATTGTAAACCACTTGGATATAAATAGATATTCAAGAGAAAAGTGAGAGCAGATGAATCAATTGAGAAATACAAGACAAGACTTGTAATTAAGGACTACAAACAAACTGAAGCAGTGTACTATTTTGATACCTATTCGCCTGTTACTATAATAACTTCCATTAGGATGTTGATTTTTATTGTATCATTATTTGATCTAGAAAATACATGAAATTGATGTTAAGACAGCATTCTTAAACGGAAATTTACACGAAGAAATCTATATGGAACAACATGAGGGTTTTATAGCTGTAGAACATGAGAAGAAGGTATATAAGCATATTAAGTCTCTTTACGGGTTAAAATAAGCACCTAAATAATGACATAAAAAATTTAAAAGTGTAATGCTGTTAAATGGTTTCAAAATAAATGAGTGTGACAAATGTGTCTATGTGAAAGACAATGACAAATGTTATGTCATTGTTCGTTTGTATATTGATGACATACTGATCTTGGATAATAATAATTTTATAATTAAAACTACCAAAAATATGTTGAACAAAAGGTTCGACATGAAAAATATGTGAATAGTAGACGTTATACTAGGGATGAAGACCACTAAAACATATGATGTATATGCCTTATCTCAGTCCCATTATGTTGAAAAAATCTAGAGAAGTTTGATAAGGGTGATATTCGCATTGCAAGGATACCTATAGATATAAATCTCTATCTGTCCAAGAATACAGATAAAGGCATATCACAATTGAAATATTCTAGTATTATTGAGAGTCTCATGTACTTAATGAATTCTACGAGATCTAACTTGACATATGCTGTGAGTAAATTGAGCAAGTATACTAGTAACCCTGAGACTGACCATTGGCAAACAATTATAAAGGTACTAAGATATTTGAGATACACCCAAAACTATGGGTTGTTCTACACTAGATATTCAGCTGTACTGGAAGGGAATAGTGATACAACTAATGACTCAAAATCCACAAGTAGATATGCATTTACTTTGGGTGGTGTAACTGTCATGAAAATCGTCTAAATAGACGTGTATAGCGAGATTCACAATGGATTCTGAGTTTATAACTTTAGGCAAAGCTGGAGAGGAAGTTGAATGGCTTCGTCAATTTTTAGAAGGCATCCCAATGTGGCCTAAACATGTGTCAGCAATTTGTATACATTACAATAGTCAATCAGCAATGATTAGGGCATAGAATTATATATATAACGGTAAGTCTCGACATATACATCGCAGACATAATACCGTAAAACACGTACTCTCGAGTGGAATAATTTTCATTGAATATATAAAATCTAAAGACAATATAGCGGATCCGTTAACTAAAGGCTTAAGTAGAGAATAAGTTAGTTGTTTATCGAGGGAAATAGGCTTGCAGCCTATGAATTAAGAGTTGCCTCAATGGCAACCTAACCTAACTGACTGGAGATTTCATGATCTAGGTTCAAATGGATAACCGAATTGTGTGTGACTCAGTATCATCACTGTGGAGATAAAATCTCCTACTCATTCTTATGATAGTACAATGAAACCTGTAGTGTTATTACGTTAAGCTATACTTTTAATGATTTTTATACCTTAAAATTCAAGTGGGATATAGCAGGATATTCTTATAAAGAATCATCTATATGAGTGAGAAGAGGCCACTTCTGTGAGAATGCTAAGGCTATCTTCTCTAACAGTACTCATGAAACCAAAATTTGTCTAGGGCCAAAATGGGCACAACCGTAAGAACCTGGCTATGTCTAGAAAAATTCTATGTGAACTCTATTGTCTTGGCTTACACAAATGGTTGAACAGTTCAAGACATCGTGTCCACTGATTAGCCAGTAAGTCTGATAATTTTTCACAAGGAAATGTTTAAAACCAAAAACTACCTATCCTATACAAAATTTTTCTTATTGAACTTTCCCTGTATTTGCATCTTGTTGCATTTTTTTTCGTCATGTGGGGAATTGTTGAAAAAAAGTAAATTTTGAATTGATTAGAATATGATTTTTAGCTAATTTTAAAACTAAATACCGTTAGATCGGATTAATATTTTTTGTTAATTCTAAATTCTAATTTGTTTATCTTCATGAGTAAAGTAATTATCAATTTTGTGGCATTCAAAACCATTAATGGGTGAATGAGAAATTAATTTTAAAAGTGTACCATTAAAGTTGGCAAAATGTTGGTAACTTGACCCAATCCCACATTGCTTTGGAGATGAAAAGTATATGAGCATATAAGACTCAAGTTGGAATTTGGGTTTGGGCCTCAAGGGGTACCAAGTTTTGTGGATGGAGAAAGACCTACCCAAGTGTGGGTTCGAATCCAACCCAACCATACGCACGAGTCCCATCGCCGACCGCCCGCCTGCCTGACCAATCGGTCAGCCGAGCCGAGCCAGGCTTGGGCTCAGGCCCAAGCCCAAGCCTGGGTCTATGGTCCGTGGGTCGCGGGTTGTGGGTTGTGGGTTCAGGTCGACCCTTATCCTTTTACGAAAATTTTATTTAATTAAAATTTTGAATTTAAAATTTAATTTATTTTAAATAAAGTTACCGTTACCATTATACCGAATCGTTGGAGGATTCAGGATCGTTGGAGTCTTACCATTATGGTTTGCGCCTATTAGGCAGTCCAACTGCCAGACTGAACCGATTTCACGTCGGTTCAGATTAATTCGAACAGTCGCCATCAACGCCTATATATAGGCTGCTTCTCATCCCTTTTTCGATCATCCTTTTCCCCCTCTGCTCCTCTGTTGTTGCATTTTGCTTCTGCCATTACTATCATCGTTAAGAGAGAGTTCAACATAGCAACGCTCGCTGTGTGTGTAGATTGTTGCACTTCTTTTGCATACGAAAATTGTTTTATACTATAGGCGGATGTCTAATCCACCGCAAGCACTGACATGGGGACGTAATCTGTCTTAAGAAGAACTGTTGAATGTTAGACTTGATCCAAACCCATTCTGTAAGACTGTTCTAAGTTCATTGCTTTCTGCTATTGCAGCTCTATTCAGTTCGATTTTGCTTTTAATAAAACAGTGTTCTTTTTCTTTCTATTTTAGTAGAACGGTATAGTGTTCTTACCTTTTCCCACTTCTATTCATAAAAATTATTACAAAAAAAGTGTTCTTCAGTTCTGAATATTAAAACAGTGTTTAATATTGTTCTGTCCTGCCTTTCTGTATTCTAGTTTTAAATTGTTGTTTAAAATACGTTTCTATTTTCAAAACACATATTTTATTTCTTGCTATTCCAGATCTGTTTTTAAAGAAATAATCTGTATCCATATGTTTTCTGTATACCGCAAAACAGATTTGAATTATATTCTGTTTTAGAAATTTTTATTCTATATTCTGTTACTGTATTTTGAACATATAGTTGAGTTTCGATATTTGGTAAACTGACAGATTGCTGATTTTAGATTTTAGAAACAACACAGGGTCTAGGAGTGGAAGTGGGTCTCGATTCGGGAAGAAGAATGTGGTGAAGAAATCGGGAAATTGGTGTGGAGAGAATAGGGGAAATGTTGGAGCGTTCAAGAAGATTGGGATTGGAAAAGTGGAGTAGAAGTGTGGGGTTTTAGATCAGAGTAAGTGGAAGGAAATTCACCGTTTGTGTGAAGAAGAGGCGAATCATCAAGAATTCTTCTGGAAAATGCAAATTGTGTTCTTCCAAAAGTTAGATTCTTGTTACAATGTTAAATGCATGTGTTGAGCAAACTGGCACCATTTTTCTAAAACTGTTTGGTTCATTTTTTTTGTGAACTGGAGACAAATCACACCCTTTTACAATGTACTGAAATTGCCCCAATTGTGAATGAAGCATTACCGCAAAAGTTGCATATGGAATTGCAACGCATTTTTCCAAAATAGAACCAAAATTTGTGCTAAGAGATTACAACCGTAAATGAATATCAATTTTCCTGGTAGATATTGAAGATTGATATGCAAACTCTAAGAAAGCGTCAGAAAAATATTTTCAAATGATTTGACCATTTAGACGAATTTGACGACTATGAGTAAACATTTTACACTCACTCTATATCAATTTCAAAATCTCAATGAGAATTTCGTTGATTGAGTTCTTTAGATGCAAACTCATCATTCTAATAAAAAATCCTAAATATGATAAACATTGCAACTATAATATATTATAATAATATTCTCATTTTCTGTAATAATATTCTCGTTTACTGCAACAAAATTTTCATTTATTGCAATAACATTCTCATTTACTACACCAACATTCTCATTTTTTATTGAACTCACACATTCTTATTTTCTGCAATTACATTATCATTTACTGCAAGAACATTCTCATTTCTATTGATCTAATATATTTTTATTTTTTGCAACAACATTTTAAGATGCTCGTTTATATGTAATGTTGACGGCAAAAACATAATATCTATGAATCTTTTTTTTTTGAAATGTAAGAAATCTACCATATATTTTTTGTTAAATCAGCAAAACAATACTAAATTAATGATCACAAAAAATCATTACACTATATAACACATGAAATGATAAATCACCATAATATCTAGATACCATATTAACGAATGTAACTGTTCATCAAAAAATCTAGGTAAATCACTGTGCATATGCTATTACCAAAACGGAATCTATACAACTTGTATATATCCTTGTATATCTATTCACTTAGCATAATTAATTTATCATAATTACATATGAAAGTATAAATGTCTATAATAGCATTAAATATTTAAAAAAGAATTTCGTGGAATAACTATTTAGCAAATAGGAATTTTCATTTTCACAATACAATTAATTTTTGTATTTATTAACTTTTAGGGTATATATATATATATATATATATATACACGAACATTTGTGTCCTTAATTTGTGTATCTGAGCTAGTTTAAATTAGCACTCATAACGAGGTGTCTTACATGTGGCTGTTTCTTTATGGTTTAACTAGATTACCGACTGTTAATGTCTTAATGATATTGATGGGTAGAGTAATATTTAAGACACAAAATCGCAAAAAGTGTAGAGAAAATCAAAAGTAAAATCAAGACAGACGACTTTCATTCGTTTGTCACCAACTTTTTATTAGCTTTTATGATAATAAATTCTTGGATTACACAACCGTATATATATATATATATTCACACATATTCACACTGTGCATTCAAATCGCCATAATCAAATTTAGCAAATTCCATAATTTATAGTTGTGAGACGCAAAAAACAACTCCTATTTCCTTTGATATATAGTTTACTTGTGTTATTCGATTTTATATATATATATATATATATATATATATATATAAAACTTTTCTTTAATTCACATTAATATTTGTCGTGTACTTGTATTTTTGAACAAAAATTGTCGTTATCGAATAACGACAATTGTAAACTTTTGATAGGATTAATTAAGACATCTCGAATATATTGGAACTACCTTAACTAACAACCAATAAAGGTAAACGTATCCAAAAATAAATTGTTTTTAACTTAACCATTTTTTTATTATCCACGTAACTTGTTAATTGATTTTCGAAAAATCTATATATCCTTTGTGAAAAGCCGTTTTCTTTGTTGACAATTTTTCTTTGTGTGAATAAGCCAACTTACATGCATGTTGATTGATTAAATTTTGGATGACTAATTCCATCGATCACTAGCGGAGTCCCATTAAAACCGTTATGTTTGTTAACGATTAACACGAAACACATTAATGTCAGATGAAATGTGAAAATAGGTTTAGGGTTTTGGTATCCAGTTGAATGAAAAATATGTGTGAAAACTAAAAGGTACTAAACTTGTAAAGTACAACAATTTGAAGCAAAGTTGCATGTGTAAAAACAAAACAACTCTAAGTTTATCTGCTGCATTTACTCCCTTGGGTTTATCTGAGGATCTTCCCACCAAGTCTTTACCTGGCGTATCCTCCACGTTAGGGTTTCAAAACCTGAGCTTTAGCCTGTTTGATATAATTTATTTAAAAGTTTTTTTATTTAAAAGTTTTTTAAAATGTTTATTTATTTGGTCTTTTACTGTGATTAATTAGTTTTTTGACGTGTTTTCACATCTATTTTTTACAAAAAAAAAAATCAAAAAACTAAAAACCTACAAAAACAGCTAGAACAAACACACGCTTATTTCAATGGGTTTTGCAATTACCCTACAATGCACAGGCTTCTGTTTGGAATGCTTAAAAATTTTAATTTTTTTGAGATTTTGCTTTTTTTTAAAAAAAATAATGTAAAAAAATGTTACATTCTTTATGATACTTTATTTATGATATCTTTTATTACAGTTTTGCTTATTGTTGGAAAATTTAATGTGTCCTTATTTTTTATTTTTAAAATATAGTATTTGAGATATTAACACTTATTTTTTTTAATTTTTAATAGTTGACTTCTTAATTGAGTTCACACATTATAATCAATTCACCTTAAAAAAAAAAGTTAAGTGTTTGGGACGTCTATGGGCTTTGTTTTGAAAAAAAAAAAAGTAAAAACAATTATTGAATTTTTTAAAATATTAAACGCCTTTGCTTAAAAATTGGTTTTTTTGTAAAAAAAAATCAAGAAAATCTAAACAGAGGCTAAATAAATTGAGCAAATAAATGATCATGAATGGAATTTATCATTAGGCCCACAGAATCCTTGCTTGCATTAAAGCACTAAACTAGTAGGCACATAATATCTCACGGGAAAATTATTGTAATCAGGCGTTATTTATTGTTTTTGTAATACATAAAAATACCTCAAAAATAATATAATATGAACTTTAAAATTATCGAATAATTACTCTTTACAATCACATTTTACATTTTGGAGTGTTTGGCAAAGCTTCCTGCTAATATTTTAACTTTCTGTTACTAATTTTAACTATAACATACATTTTATTTCCAATACTCATAACTTCAGCTATAAACTATAATTATTTTTTTTTCTATTTCAATTATAAGTTATAATCTTTATCAAATATTTATCACTTTTATAATACGTTACAATTTACAAATTATTTGTTTTAACAATATCAAACACCATTTAGAGATGAGGGAGATTTTAATTATGATCAATGTTGTATGAAGTCAAATCAATAAATATTTTTAAAAAAAAAGAAATTTAAGAACTATTGGTGAAAGTTTTAAATACTAACAATTGTGCAGTTGGTTTTCAATTTTAATGATATATTGGATTCCATTGAAGTTGCGTAATAATTTCAAATATTAAAGTTTAAAAATAAATTAAAAATAAAGACATTAAATATTTTAACAAAAAACTAAAAGTAAAAAAACAATCCTAAACACATTATGTCAAATAATCTAATTTCTTATTTTTTTTAAAAAAAATTAAACTTTTTAAACATGTTAAACAAACTCTCAGAAGTTATAACAATCCGATGAGTATTTGGGCAAAACTACTATTAATAATTTTTAATTTTTTATTATTAATTTTAATTATAAATTATAATTTTTTTAAATACTTACAACTTTTATTCCAACTTAATTATAATATTTTTTTTTTCTATTTTAGATCTAAATTACAATCTTTATTAAATACTCATAATTTTTGCTATAAAATGTCAATTTATAAACTTTTTTGTTTCTGACAATTCCAAACACCAATATTTCAAATTACACACAGTTGTACTACTTCATTTTGTTTTACTAAAGTTTTTCTTTTAGGTTTTTTTTTTTTTTGAATTCTTATATTTTTTTATCCCTTTTTATCCCTAATTTGTTAAGAGCAATTTAAAAATTTTAAAAATTAATCAAATTTTAAAAAGTTCATTAAACACAAAATGAATAAAAACTAAACCCCCTTTTTTTGTTTTAAGAACTATTTTTTCTCTTTTTGATTTTTTTCTACTTTCTGGGTGTAATTTCTAAAATATAAACTTTTCACTGGAATCAAAAAGAAAAACAAAAAACAAAAAACTATGCGGAAACTCAAAAACACACCAAAAAGACTTATAATTTATAAATGGCCCATTGGTAACGGCTTTTGCATCTCCGCCCCCAATCTCCTTCCTCTCTCAGAACTGGGTTTTTGCTTCTCTCTCTCTCTCTCTCTCTCTCTCACACACACATACACACACACAGTCACACACAGAGCGAGCGAGAGAGAAATACGTAGGAAAATGGGAAGAAAGGTGGACATGAAGAAGATAGAGGACACAACGAAATGCCAAGTGACATTCTCGAAGCGACGAAGTAGCCTCATCAAAAAGGCTCACGAAATCTCCGTCTGTTGTGACGTCGACGTCGCCTTCGTCACCTTCTCTCCCTCAGGCCGAGTCAGCAAGTTTTGCAGCCAAAGAAGGTTCATTCATTCACACTCCAAACCTTTCCCTTTCCTTAATTAATTTGTTCAAGCTCTTCTTCTTCTTCTTCTTCTTCTTCTTGATTTCGTTTTTTTGCCTTTTGTTTTCCTAGCAGGATAGAAGACGTGATTTATCGATACATAAATCTGCCAGCAGACAGGAGATATACGTATGTAATTATGTATCTATCCCTGCACAGGGACTTAGAGTTTTAATATAAGAGGATGGCTTTTCTCCGGTTCAATGATAGATTGGAGTGGTTCAATTTTGATTTTCTTGATTTCAAAATAAATTTATTTTGATAATCTAAATTATTTATTTTATTATTTTAAATATATATAATTTTATTATAAAAAATTAAATTAACCGGATGTTGGTACCTACCTTAACAAATTACACATGTATTGATAAAATAAATAATAAAATAAAAATTATAATTTATTTTTATTAACGCAAATTTTATTTGTTAAAATAGGTACTGATATCCAATTAACTTGATTTTTTATAGTTATAATATATATACTTAGAACAATAAAATAAGCAGTTCAAATAATCAAAATGTGTCTATTTTAAATTCAAAAGTGACCAAACTGAGCCTCTTCAATCTAACGGTGACAAAACTGGATTGGACTGGAGAGAAGCTGTTCTCTTTAATTAAAGAGAGAATAGTTTTTAATTTTTATATAAAAAATTTTAAGAAATAAATATTAATTTTTTTCAAAAAAAATCTTATTTATGATGAAAAACCTTTAGGGTATGCTTGATTGAACGGATTAAATATGAGATTGGATTATATATCCTATGAAATTATATTTCTATGTTTGAATTCAAAAATTCCACAAAATATGGAATATATAATGCTTAAGAGAATATAGTATTACTAATTCCTTCATTACTAGTCTCATAAGACTACTTATCAAGTGGGATTATATATTCTTTTATTATTAATCCGATCAATCAAATATGATATTAAAGGAAAAAAAATCTAATTTGTATATGACCCAGTTTGATATTCCACCGTGGGGGGTAGGAATTCGTGAAACACACACACACACACACACAAAAATCAATTATATGTATAAATTATACAAATTAATATATATAAATAATTATTTTTAAAAAAATAATTGAAAATCGTGGCACTCGACCTGAGGATGAATCTTCTACCTTGTAATTATTGTGCTTTGTGCATGGACGTATTGCGCAAAAATCTTTTAGATGTTATTTTCCCATTTGAGATTTTTTTTTAAAATGTCAATAGTGCAATTTTTTTTTTTAAATGTCAACAGTGCAAATTTATATAATCTTTAAATACTTTTGACTAAGATTATTATAAAAATTAATTTGTTTTTCAAAATATAAAAATAACAACCATCCATAGCTATTCGTTGGTCCTAATTATCTATTGCAAAAATATTTAAGAATTATTGTTAAGAAATTATGACAGATAATTGTAAATTCACATCCTTCATTTCTAACTAATATTCCTTTCTTTTCTTTTCTTTTTTTTTTTTTTGGCCTTTTTGAACTGGGAATTGTTGAAATGGTCTTGGGGATGGTGAGTCTGATCCAATTGTTAATGGTTAAACAGTCATATAAAGAATGTTCAGGTACACTTTTTGCTGTTATTTCCTTTATTTTTTGTAGAGATTATCTTGGTGTTGCTTTAAGATAAGAGAGAGTGGCTTCTCTAGAGTCCATAAATAGACTGAACTAGTCTAGTTTTGTTTATTTTGGATTCAAAATAAGCTCACTTTGATAATTCGAATTATTTATTTATTATTCTCAGTGTGTAAATTATTTGTATAAAAAACTAAACCGACCAGATATTGTTAATTGTATAAACAAATAATCTTTTTATTAAAATAATGAAAGGTGTTTGAACTCGCAGTTAATTCTTCTTAATGCAAATGTATTTTGTGATATCTAGTAAACTTAAATTTTTTTACATAAATATTTTACACACCGAGAAAAATAATAAATGAACAATTTTAATCATCGAAATGCGAGCTTGGATCAAACTAGACCGATCCAGTGTATAGCGAGACTCTACTCGAGACGACAAGTTGACCCCTTAAGATAAAGCCTTTGAAAAAAATTATTAACTTTTTTTTATAATATTTTTGGGTACCTTATAAATTCAAAAATTAATGCTCAAATGCAGGAAAAGGAGGAAAAGCTGCACCAACTAGACCACATTAAAGGTGATACCAGCAAGCTACAGTATCTAGATAAACAGTTAGGCTCCCTCTTCTCTCTCTTTCTTACATTTATTCTTTATTTATATGTCTCACTCCCATTAAATTAAAAAATTTAATGTTAATATGTAACAGTTTTTGATTGGTGAATGTTTGAGATCATTAAAAATGTCTTTGATCCCAACTATGAGATAATAATTCTCTTCTTAACAGTACGAGTTTGAAAACAGCATTGACATATTTATGCCTTTTGTTACTCTTCTGTTTATTAGTTAAAAATTTTAATTTATTTTATAATTTCTTGAATAAATTATTAATTATTTACTAGTGTAAAAGTTATTTTTTTAGAGAATAATTAAAATTTAACTTTTTATCAGCACCTATTTAAAATGTCAAAAAAACTTTACTTTTTAAGAGTTTTAGCATTTTTAGAAAAAAATAAAAAGAAAACAAATTTCAGTGTTTAGGGTTTTATTTGGGTAGTTTTTTTTTTTTTGATTAAAATATCTAATATATTCTTATGTTTTGCTTTCAAGTTGTAGTAATTAAGATATTAACATGAATTTTTTATTGTTGAGAATAGAGTAACATTTTAATTGAAGGTTGAAAAACCAAAAAAACTTTTTTGTTTAGATTGATTTGCTATTATGATATAATCGAGTAAATGAAGGCAAACATATAATCAAGTGATGGTTATATGGAGTTTTTACCACTCAACCATGAATTTACACACATGGTTGTACAGAGATTTTGTTAAATCTATGTTCACCACTTTTTTAGAGAGCTTGATCTCAACTAATTTGAATTCATGAATTTTCAATCGCTTCTGAAATTCACCAAAAAAAACTATCATGTACCTTTGAACTTTTTCAAAGGACTTGATGTTGATGAAGAAATCAAACAATCAATCTTATGGTATAGTCTCCTTACTAAAAAATTCATGGATACATAGATAATCTCTCAAGATTTAGCAATCAATGAGCTCATACTAGAAGCTTAGAAAACTTTCTCTCCCTTCAAATGGAAGGATGACTCGTTCTATTAGACCGAGAAATGAGAAAGAGTGCTTTAATACTTAGATCCAAATTTCGTGCCTGGCTCATGCTTGAGCACCGGTTGAGCACGAAATATTAGATCCACCGCCTTATGACATAAGTCTTGGTGCATGACTCATGATTGAGCACAAGTTAAGTAGTTAATTTAAACATTAAATCAACGTTTTAAGCCGACTTAATTTCGTGCTTAAGCATAAGTTGAGCACGACTCTTTAGAACATAAAATTAACTGAAGC
This sequence comes from Heliamphora pulchella, assembly GCA_032270985.1. NCBI lineage: Eukaryota > Viridiplantae > Streptophyta > Magnoliopsida > Ericales > Sarraceniaceae > Heliamphora > Heliamphora pulchella. The sequence goes on along the minus strand of JAULJZ010013356.1, from coordinate 1,896 downwards.
TTTAAAACTCTATCTTCTCACTCTTGTTGATACCAAATTTGATGCAATGGGTCCTGAGAGAGATTCACAAGATTAGTGGTACAAGGATAGTAACAAACAAATACATCTCAAAAGGTGTTTATCAAACAGAATTGTCAATCTAAAAGGAGGGATTTAAGAACCTAACAAGGGTATTATAATCATTTTATTGAAAGAAAAAGTTAGGGTGTTTATACTTTTTTTGGAAAAGAAATTAAAAAAAGTTAATTGGCTTTTTAGAGAAACCAACGGTATAGCTTAAAAGCTAGTTTTTTTTCTAAAAATCATCTTTTTAAATATCCCAAACAAAACCCAACCAACGGTATAGCTTAAAAGTTAGTTTTTTTTTTTTCTAAAAATCACCTTTTTAAATAGCCCAAACAAAACCCAACTAAATTTACAAAAATTCTTGGAATCGCCACTGAAAACAGTAAAGAGTTACACCCTTTACCTGAATCACCTTATGCATTCTTTTGGGTACAATTCTTCTGTACATTTTGAACCAAGTGTAAGAAAGCTTTGCCCTAAGATCAAACTAAAAAGCAATGGGACCGCTCAATTATATCATAGACGATATTGCTAGGAATACTGATGCAGGAAAGTGTAGTGTATGGAATTAACGAATACACAAGAGTTCAGCATGAACAAGTAATTAAGAAAACTCTTAATGCAAAGTTGTATTGAATAATTACTAAAAGTTGTTGCCCTAAGTGTTACAATGTTGTATATATAGGCATTCAACCACAAAATAATAAGAAAATAATTGAAAGCACAAGTTTCTCCCTAATTAAGCCTAAATCAAAGAGAAATTAAAAAAAATACCAAAAATAAGAAGTTTTGAGTTATGACAAAATCTGAATAATGGAAAAGAAAATAAAGTTTTCCATCCAAGTCTTGCTAAAATCGGATTCCTATAAGTCTCCAAATTGTCAAATCCACGATACACATTCATGACAGTATTTCAAAAGATTATGAAAAAACAATTTTGACATTCAAGATTAGTATGTGTTGTTAGGAAAAATGGTAAATTTCTATACAAGTCACACAAATTTATAACCAACATTCATATTAATTCATAACCCAGTAGTCACATAAATTCAAAACTAAAGCCACACAAATTCATAATTTTAGCCCCCTGGAATTCATATAAAATGGACATAGATTCATAATATTAATGGACTCACTTTAATTTGACAATTTTTTTTGAATGGCAAAAGAAATAAAATATTATATTAAGGATATTTGTAGTTTAATTTGATAAATTTTAATTTAACACTCCGTTGAATTATACCATAGACTACAACATATACTAACAACATAAACTACAAAATTCATAACATAGAACCAGAAGTAGTATTATTCATAATTTCTGCATATATTACACCCAAAAAGGGTTCATATTAAGATTTTCCCTTTAATTTTAACATGGAAGGGAATCGACAATCTATATACTTGTCTAGTTCAATGTAGATATTGTAAAGTTTAAATTTACATTCTCATATATATATATACATATATACACACACACACACACACACATATCTGTGGGGATTATTACTTTCCATGAATTTTCCATTTACAAAAAAGTGAAAAAAAATGGGTAAATTACACTAACCTCTCCTGAGCTTTTAGTCAAATACAATCAACCCTACCTTTTTGGACAAATTATACTGATCTCTCTTACAGACTGAAACATTGTTACACTGACACCCCTTAGCAGTTAACGCCGTTAGGGTTCCGTTTGTGTCATTAAATTTGTTCTCATTTTGTCCCTCAAATCAAATCTGTTTTTTTTTTATAAAGTTTTTAAAACAATAATTCTTCGATTTGAATTTTCTAGAGTAATTTATCGGCAATCGAAACCGATCACAATCAGCA
>JAULJZ010013355.1:0-39205 GCA_032270985.1 Heliamphora pulchella | reverse complement strand
TTCATAGGGTTTAGATTCTGCACAGCCTGTTATTGCTAGTACTCAAACACAGGTAGTGCCTCGTCGTAGTGGGAAGGTTGCTCATCAACCTGACCGGTATATGTTCTTGGGAGAGTCTTTTGATAGGATCCCGACAGAACTGGATACCGAGCCATGTAACTATATTGAAGCACTACAAGACAAAGATGCAGATCTTTGGCAAAGGACTATGAATTCAGAGATGAAATCTATGTATTCCAATTAGGTTTAGGAACTTGTAGAACCACCCGAAGGGATAAAATCCATTGGATACAAGTGGATCTACAAGTGGAAGAGAGGAACAGACGGAAAAGTTAAAACCTTCAAAGCTAAGTTTGTTGCTAAATGATTCACTTATAAAGAAGGGATCGATTATGAAGAAACTTTTTCGCCGGTAGCTATGTTTAAGTCTATTCAGATTCTTTTATCCATTACTGCTCATTTCGATTACGAAATCTGAAAAATGGATGTCAAGATAGCTTTTCTTAACGAAAATCTTAACGAGTGTATCTATATAATACAACTAAATGGATTCATTGCGAAGGACCAGCAGCACATACTGTGCAAGCGTAAGAGATCCATTTATGAACTTAAGTAGGCATCAAGGTCTTGGAATACTCGGTTTGATCAAGACATTAAGTCTTATAGTTTTTATCAAAGTTCAGATGAGTCCTGTGTGTACAAGAAGCGTGACGGTAGCGTGACGGAAGCGTGGTGATCTTCCTTGTACTTTATGTAGATGATATCTTACTCATTGAAAATAATGTGGGGGCATTATCTACAATTAAAGTATGGTTATCTAGGCAATTCGATATGAAGGATTTGGAATAGGCCAATCACATTCTTGGGATCAAGCTTGTGCCAGATCAAAAACAAAAGATGTTAAGCTTATCACAAATAAAATATATCGATAATATCCTTACTCATTTTAGCATACAAGATTCCAAGAAACGATTTCTCCCTTTCAGACATGGAATCACTCTATCCAATGATCAGTGTCCTAAAACACCTGATGAGATAGAGAAACTAAAGGCAGTTCCTTATGCTTTGACGGTAGAAAGCCTCATGTATGATATGCTTTGCACTAAACCCGACATTTGCTTTATCGTTGACATGGTAGCAGATATTAGTCTAACCCAAGGTAGGAGTATTGGACTGAGGTAAAGAATATAATCAAATACCTGAAAAAGACTAAGAATTATATGTTGGTTTACCATGTAGATAATCTAGTACCTATAAGGTACACAGACTCAAATGTTCAATCTGACAAGAATTCTCGTAAATCTACCTCAAGATATGTGTTTTGTGAGACCCTGACCCATTTTTTTTTCGGCGTTTTCGAACGCACGCTACGTGTTTTCATTCGAGCATGTTTTTACTGCTTTTGATGCATGATCAGGCTTAGATATGCATGCGGGGTAGGTTCCCGGGGTCGTGGGCCGTTGTAGTGTGAATCTCAAAAATTTAAAAAAAAAAAGATATTTGGGAGACCTATAAATATCTGGAGTTAGATATTTTTAAAAGATATTTTTTAAAATTTAACTCCTAAGTTTCTTATTTTTCTCTCTACCTTCTCTCTAAGTTCTCGGGGCCCAGAGCTCGATTTTCAGCGATCCAACAGCGGATTCTTGCTTTTGGCGTCGTGGGCTACGCAACCATCCGGTCAGAATTTGATTCCGACAAAGCTTAATTTTACACGCGAATCGAGGCGTCAAGTTTTAAGCTCATCGAGGTAGAATTCTAGACCTGTATATTGTATAAGAGTGCTATGGGTAATCGGGTATCTTTTTACCGGTTAGATTGCTGTAGATCTGAATTTGAATCAAGTTAGGTTTTTGGGTTTAAAACTTATTTTTCGTCTATTTCGTGGATGGAATCGGCTATCGGGAGTTTCTTTTGAGATCTTTGTATTAGGTTTAGGTGTGTGGATGTTCTCGGGTGTTGATTTGGAGTTTGGAGGCTTCGATTCGAGGTTTGGAGGGCTAAACACGTAACTTAAAAACGATTTCTAGGTGAGTTCAGTCGACCGAACCTATGGGTTCAGTCGACTGGATCTTGGTTTTGGGGTTTGGTCGACCGAACCTATGGGTTCAGTCGACTGAACCGTGTGTGAGGTGTTTTGGTGGTTTCTAGTGTGTTGTTCAGTCGACTGGGGGCTGGGTCCAGTCGACTGAAGTGCTAGGGTGTGTGATGGTGGTTCGATGGTTGGGTTTTTGTTTTCGATTGGTGTTCTACGGTATTCAATTTATTAATTTATGAAAATTAGTCGATTCAAATACCTATGGATTCCTCTTGGGGTTCGGTTGGTTGTGTCGTGGTTTCGGGGGTTGTGTGGTAACCTCATGTGTTCGTGTCGATGCCATCCTCGGGGATGATGAGTTAGTGAGATGTGGGTGTTCGTTATGTGTTGAGTGTTTGGGCCCATGGTTCCCTTCGGGAAAGGGTCTTGGGTTGAGAATCGAGAGGCTTTTGGGTTTTTAGTTGGCCTTCGGGCTAGGCTTGGTGGTTGTATGTGGCTATGTGCTTTTATAGCGGGCTTATGCATGTTATAACTGTAATTTATTCATGCATGGATTATGTAATGTGATTTACATGGCTTTTGAGGGCATTATGTGTAATGTAGTTTATGTTTTAAGACCCTGAATTTTATAGGCATGGATGTGGACTCTGAGGAACAAATGCATGTAGTGCATGTTGCATGGGTGCAGGTTTATGTGAGTCGCGTGTGTAGCATGTGACGTGATTTGTGATACGTAGTTATAGTACGTGATTTTATGCATTTAAATCCTTATTAGGTTATGCATAGGTGTATGGAATGAGATAGATGGTTATGTTAGCTCTGACTAACGGTATTTACGATTGGGTTACGACCCTTCGATTAAAGTCCGTAAAGAAGCGTTTGACAGGGCTACGGCCCCTCGGTGCAAGTCTGTAAAGAGGTATTCGTTAGGGCTACGATCCCTCGATGAAAGTTCGTAAAGACGCATTGACGAGGGCTACGGTCTATCGGTGAAAGTCCGAAAAGATATATGGATTGCATGAATTGCATTATGGGATGGATAAACCAGCTTTCAAATTATTTTTAGAGTCGTACGATCTAAAAACCATTTTGAAACTGTTTTTCAAGGCTCCTATGAGTGAGTCTAATGATGGTTTGTATTCTCGCTTTCCCTTGCATGTGAAAACTATTTTTAAGACTTGAAAGAGAGTCTAAACTTGCACTTTGATTTCTTAGCATGTTTTGTTTCTATTGCATGCTTATCTAGTTTCTGGTGAGCTTTGGCTCACGGTGTGGAATTTTACTTTTCTTCAGGTACCGGTCACGCAGGTTGATCAGAAGATGCTGGAGAGGTAGAAGAGTTTTAGTCTTCCTTTTTGTCTTTCTGTTACATGTATGCTTATAACATGTTCTTCGGACGTTGGAGCCGTGTAATGTTGTTGTTTGGTGTTTATATACAATGCATGCATGGTTTAAATTGAGAGTGTATTCTCGGGTTGGTCTCATGATTGGTCATTTATGGGTGTTTCACGTGGCCCGAAGTTTGGAGCGTGACAACTTGGTATCAGAGCTCTGGGTTCGAATATCTATGAGACGTGGGAAGAGGTTACATCACCGTGTGAGGTTGATTGCGTGTGCTTGATTGCATGTATTTATATGCTTTGATAGCATGATCGTGTCAGCATGTTAGATATGTGAACAATGTGTATATGTGACCATGGGGGTTGAATCTTAGGAGTGATAGTTTTGCCTTTAGGCGTTTGGATTAACAAACTTGGGAGCCAAGTTAGAAACGCGTTTAGCTGGCGTGATTTCTAGTAGGGAATCTGAGTAGGTTATCCAGATTGACGAGTCATTCTTGTTGGTTCTCCTTGGTATGTGGGGTTGTTTAGCATAAACCTATGTGCTTATGTGTTAGCATGCTTAAGTGATTTATGCTATGTGTTGCATCTCATGTTCTATCTTTTTCATATAGACGCAATGTCTGCGAGACGAGAGCGAGGCCGTGGTCGAGGCCGTGGCCGTGCTGTTGGCCAAGGGAATGTTCCTATCCCTGATGCTGGAGATGCAAATGCTCCCCAAGGACCTGTTGACATAGTAGAGTTGGTGCGTGCGCTGGTGGGTTCCATCGGCCAGTTAGTTGAGACCGTTAGAGGTGAGATCGGTCGGGAGAGAGGGGGAGTACCTTAGGCAAGGGCTACAGTAGCGATGCGGGAGTTTAGGCACATGGATCCGCCTACTTTTACTGGAGATCCTGATCCTATTGTGGCAACGGAGTGGCTGGAGTTGGTGACACGGATCCTTGACACACTGCAAATTGTGGAGGATGAGTTGCGGGTATCTTTTGCTACCCTTCTAGTTGAGGGGTGCTGCTCACGCTTGGTGGAAATATACCAGGACAATGGCAGGAGTTACTTGGCCAGCCTTTATAGGAGTATTTATAGAGAAATACTTCCCGGCTTCGTAGAGAGATTTGTATATAGAGGAGTTCTATACGCTTACCCAGGGGGCCATGGACATTATGCAGTATGAGGCCAGGTTTACGAGCTTGTCCCGATTTTCTCCGGAGTTGGTGAGCACAGATAAGCTGCGTTCCATGAGGTTTGAGCGGGGTTTGAGGTCGACGATCAGGGAGCGTGTGGTTGCGCTGGGACTTCGGGTGTTCACAGAGCTAGTAGAGGCAGCAGCGAGGGTGGAGAACGCCATGATTGAGATTCGGACTTCCAGGAAGGCCAGGACACCACAGAGTGGGACGGAGGCGCAGACAGGTGGGCGTTCCAGTAAGAGGCAGAGGTCTTCTGGTACTAGTTTTCACCCATCTGGGTTACCACAGCAGTTTTCAGCACCAGCACCATCAGTGGCTTCATCTGAGAGGCCAGAGCAGAGGGAGTTGATCTGCTATCACTGCAGACAGCCGGGGCATCGTGTGTTGGAGTGCCCACAGCCAAGACAGTCCCAGGGTTCATGGAGCCAGTCACAGGGGAGGGAACATATTTGCTATGGATGTGGCCAGCACGGACATATTCGCAAGAACTATCCTCAAAGGGAGAGTGCGCCGAGTACAGTGGGCACACCAGAGGGTTCGTATGTGCGGGACCAAAGCAGCACCCAGCAGTTCAGACTTCCCGAGCGACAACAGGTGGGGGTGCTTCAGTCCAGTCGGTGCGGCAGTTGACAGCGCCGAGTTCTGTGGGACAGGACAGAGTGGGGTTACCCCGAGTGTATTCTCTTACAGCTAGCGGTTCTTTGAGGGCACCGACCATGCGAGATGATACAGGTGCAGATCTTTCTCCATTGCATAAAGGTATTTTTTGAGTATGCAGGCTTCGGACCAGTTCCTTTCTTGCATCTGTTGGGGTGTTGGTGATGGTTTCCACGAGTGGTGTGCTGTGTTGAGGCAGTGGTTAGTGATGATGTGAGGTTGGGGTGAGTTGTAGATTCTGATTCTTTGAGATAGTTGGCCATTTTCTAGGATGCCTGACCTTGTTTGATTATATCCTAGGAATGGCTTGGCTAACCATCTCGTGTACCTGTGTTGATTGTGATCACCGGGTTGTTTCTTTTGACCTTATGTTGAATTTCGGGAGTGAAATTTCTTTAAGGGGTAGAGTTGTGAGATCCTGACCCATTTTTATTTTCGGCATTTTCGGACGCGCGTTACATGTTTTCATTCGAGCATGTTTTTACTACTTTTGATACATGATCGGGCTTAGATATGCATGCGTGGTAAGTTTTCGGGGCCGTGGGCTGTTGTGGTGCGAATCTCAAAAATTTTCAAAAAAAGATATTTTGGAGACCTATAAATATCTGGAGTTAGATATTTTTCAAAACTTAACTCCTAAGTTTCTCATTTTTCTCTCTGCCTTCTCTCTAAGCTCTCATGGATGGAATCGGCTATCGAGAGTTTCTTTTGAGGTCTTAGTGTTAGGGCTAGGTGTGTGGATGTTCTTGGGTGTTGATTTGAAGTTTGGAGGCTTCGATTCGAGATTTGGAGGGCTGAACCCGTAACTTAAAAACGGTTTCTAGGTGAGTTCAGTCGACCGAACCTATGGGGGTTCAGTCGACTGGATCTTGGTTTTGGGGTTTGGTCGACCGAACCTATGGGTTCAGTCGATTGGATCTTGGTTTTGGGGTTTGGTCGACCGAACCTATGGGTTCAGTCGACTGAACCATGTGTGAGATGTTTTGGTGGTTTCTAGTGTGTTGTTCAGTCGATTGAAGTGTTGGGGTGTGTGATGGTGGTTCGATGGTTGGGTTTTGGTTTCCGATTGGTGTCCTACGGTATTCAATTCATTAATTTATGGGAATTAGTCGATTCAAGTACCTGTGGATTCCTCTTGGGGTTCGGTTAGTTGTGTCGTGGTTTCGAGGGTTGTGTGGTAACCTCGTGTGTTCGTGTCGATGCCATCCTCGGAGATGATGAGTTAGTGAGATGTGGGTGTTTGTTATGTGTTGAGTGTTTGGGCCCATGGTTCCCTTAGGGAAAGGGTCTTGGGTTGAGAATCGAGAGGCTTTTGGGTTTTTAGTTGGCCTTCGGGCTAGGCTTGGTGGTTATATGTAGCTTTGTGCTTTTATAGCGGGCTTATGCATGCTATAACTGTAATTTATTCATGCATGGATTATGTAATGTGATTTACATGGCTTTCGAGGGTATTATGTGTAATGTGATTTATGCTTTAAGACCTTGAGTTTTATAGGCATGGATGTGGACTCTGAGGAACGAATGCATGTAGTGCATGTTGCGTGGGTGCAGGTTTATGTGAGTCGCGTGTATAGCATGTGACGTGATTTGTGATACGTAGTGATAGTACGTGATTTTATGCATTTAAAGCCTTATTAGGTTATGCATAGATGTATGGAATGAGATAGATGGTTATGCTAGCTCTAGCTAACGGTATTTACGATGGGGTTACGACCCTTCGGTTAAAGTCCACAAAAAAGCGTTTGACAGGGCTACGGCCCCTCGGTGCAAGTCCGTAAAGAGGTATTCGTTAGGGCTACGATCCCTCGGTGAAAGTTCGTAAAGACGCATTGACGAGGGCTACGGTCCATCGGTAAAAGTCCAAGAAGATACATGGATTGCATGAATTGCATTATGGGATGGATAGATCAGTTTTCAAATTATTTTTAGAGTCGTGTGTATCGCGATCTAAAAACCGTTTTCAAACTATTTTTCAAGGCTCCTGTGAGTGAGTTTAATGATGGTTTGTATCCTCGCTTTTCCTTACATGTGAAAACTGTTTTTAAGACTTGAAAGAGAGCTTACCGACTAAGACTTTTGATAGTCATGTAGAGGGAATGAGAGTCAGATGTATAGTAACATGATTTTGAATATAAGTGAGAGATTGTTATGGTTGGTATACTGAAAATTATATTTTAGTATTTAATTTTATTTTAATAAAATTAATATTTTATTTTATGAGAATCTTAATGAGTAATATATGCAAAATCATATCTTTAAATGTTATGTATGGATATCCTTTATTCGGTACAGTATTTCATCTGGTGTGTAGAGTACAGTTTACACATAGAAGATCAAATTTTAGGTTCTTAGAGAATATAAATTTTATGTTTACAGTTTAGATGAAAATGGACATACCATCGGTACGACTATAGCACAGAATTTTAGTAAGCCTGTCTCAGTTACAGAAAATAGATAATAGCGTAGTCTATTGTTCTGTCTCTCTGTCTTAGTACACTTTGTGTGTATTGAACGGGATATTTGGAATAATTAATTTTATACTGACTATATAAATTAATTCACACTTTAATGTTTTTATGAATAGTGTTTATACTCTTAATCCTGAAATAATTATTAATTTGAGTTTATTTAATATTCGTTGTTTTGATTCATTTGAGAATGTGATCTTATATAGGTCTATATTCCCGGTGAGTTGGATAATGGTATTATTTATATGATGAATATTAATTATTCACGGAATACACGTCTAGAAATATCAGGATTGACGATATCACTTTAAGGAAGTTTATATGTTTTGATTGGGTCAAATTCTGCAGGTAGATTTGATTATTTGGCAGTCAAATAAGTTAAGCGGAAATGCTTAAAAATTTTCAAAATACCGATTAAATTAAATTATCAGTAATTAAATTTAATTGACAGGTATCAAAAATTTTAACGTGGGGAGAAATGTTAAGTATTTAATAATAAGAGCTCAAGTTAAGATAGTATTAAGATTGTGGATCAGAGTGTAATTATAATTTTTTGGTGGTGTAAACTGTAATTTAGTATTTTATAAAAATTACAAAAATCGCTGTAAGATTTTCATAATTACAGATACCGCTGTAAGATTTGTTTAATTGTAGAAACCGCTGGATGGGTATCTGTGTTACACTAGAAGTTTGATATAAGTTCCTGCTGTAGCCCTATAAATATGCAGGTAAACTGAACCATATTTATAACTTGTCTTCAAGACTAAAGCTGTCAAAGTTCTGCCGGTACAAGTTCTCGATAGTTTATAGCCCACACTATATTCGAGAGTCATATAAGGAAATACATTAGAAGGTTTGACGGGAACTTTAACTCGGAATCAAATCGTAGTTGAAGAATCGATTGATAAAAATGTATTCTTCTAAATTAACTGTGGTTGAACGGATTTTTATTTTAATCATTCGATATCAAAAGTTTTATCTGAGCCCGTTTCGGCATTTGTCCGTCCAATTATTTTTATCGAATATCATTTACAAAAATAATAATCTTGGCAGTTTTGCCTCCAACATTTACATTATCTAAAATCCTAAGGCTAATCAAGAAGATTTTGAAGAACATGATAAATCAAAACTCAGACTTTGGTCGTGTTTAGCGTTCAAGAATACAGTAAAAAGCTTGTGTCGGAGATTTGACTAGAAGTTAAAAATTGCGACGAATCGTTGATTGAAAATTGTTGCAGCAATCGAAATCATTAACCAGAGTTCGAAATGTGTAATCTCAAAACTAGTTTTGAGTGTATTACTTGATTTTATTTTGATTATTCGATATCAAAAATTTTAATCTGAAACCTATTTCGACGTTTGCCCGTCTAGTTAATTTTTTATCAAAATCATAGATATAATCTTATGATTTAGGCATTTGTCCTAACATAAACAAGCATATAATTACCATCAACAATCATACCAGCGATTAAATTTTAATCTCTTTCCATAAGTAAACATTAATCCACAAGGTTCAAACAAATCTTTCAAATTAAAAGAGACCGGGTCCCTATATATTGTCTTGACGTGATTTTTGTGTCCAGAGTTATATATGGATGTTCGTTTTGTTGGCTTTATGGGAGCCAGAATCTCCCTTAAGGGACTCGCTGATACGTGGGGGGTCCCCCTCCAAGTGTCATCAGTACTGACTACCCATCCTGCCGGTGCGCCACGTGTACACTGCGAAACCCCTTAGGTCCACCTGCAGCACGTATAGACGCGGGGCTTTGTGCTGCTATGAGTATAAGGAAATAAAGTTGCGCCTTCACCACTATCTGCGAATTTTAGTGAGATGGTAAGCGCTTGATCCAGACAATTGGTATCAGAGCGGATCATATTGTTCTTAAAAAGTTTTTGTGAAAAGATCTATGACTCAAACCAGTGCATCTCCTTTTGGTGAGGGACAATCGTCCGCACGACCTCCTTTATTTTGTGGCATGCATTATACTTTTTGGAAACAACGCATGAAAATTTTTTATTCAAATTATGAATTGGCATGCTTGACAAGTTGTAGAAAAAAGTGATTATGTTCCCATGAAAATAGTTGATGAAAATAAAATTTCTAAACTTGACCATGAATTAAATGATAATGATACGAAATTTTTACAAATTAATTCAAGTGCTATTAAAACTTTATATGGCACTTTAGATGCAAATGAATATAATAGAGTTATGACTTGCATAAATGCACAAGAAATTTGAAAAAATCACTTATGAAGGAACTGATGATGTTAGAAATTCTAAAATAGATCGATTAACAAGTGAATATGACTCTTTTAAGATGCATACTTATGAATCAATTTCTGACATGTATACTCGATTTACGCTTATCATCAATTCTTTACATGCTCTTGGAAAGACTTACCCCTCTTATGAATTATTGAGAAAAGTGCTTAGGGGTTTGCCACTAGTATGGAAAGTTAAAGCCACAGCCATCACAGAAGCTAGAGACTTGAAGAAGATGACCTTAGATGAACTCATCGGGTCACTCCTTACCTATGAGATGGCAATCAATGATAGAGAAATCGAGCTCAACAAAGGGAAGATGGTTGTCTTCAAAGCATCAAATGAGAGCTCAAGTGATGAAGAGGATGAAGATCGTGATATGAAGCTCATCACTAGAAAGCTTGAAAATTTTCTAAGGAATGACAAAAAGCTTGCAAAGAAATTCCAACGCTCAAAGATGAACAAAAGTTATTCAAGGAAAAAATAATCAAGAAGGAAAGATTTCAAAAAGAAGAAGAAAGTTATGAAGGCTACAATCTGGGATCAACTTGACTCAAACACTTTAAATGAGGATTCATGCATCGAGGAAGTAAATCTTTACTATATAGCTCATAACAATAATGAGGTAAATTTTAATACTACAAGTACTTCAAATGCATTAAATTCTAGTATTAATAAATCATGTGATGAATCCTTGCCTACATATGAGGAACTTCAAAAAGAATATAAATGTTTATATAAATATTGTTTGAAGTTAGGCAAGAAAAATACTTCTTTAAAAATAGAAATTGAAAATCTTTCAAACAAACTTATTGAGTTAAAATCATCTTACGAGATTTTCGAAAAAGATCATAAAATTGAAATTTTCACTATAGAAGAAGAAAATAATTATTTAAGAGATTAGCTTGAAATAATAAAATTCTCTTGTAGCAAAAATAAAATTATGAATTTAAAGAGAAAAATTAAAGACTTAGAGGCTTCTTCAAATAGTACTTGTTCTAAAAATGATCATGCCAAAACTACTTGCCTATATTGTATGAAAAATCGTCATATTAGATATAATTGCCTTTATAGAGGAAAAATATGTATTGATAAAAACATCATTTGAAAAATAAAGTATAATCCGAATACTAACCTTAATGGACCCATGAATGTATGGGTACCAAAAGATCCCATGTAAACTTGTTTTGTAGGTGCTTGGATGCCTCAACTCGAGCGATTAAGTAAATCACAGTAAGTAGAAGCCCAAAACACATGTACGATGTCAAGTCAAAACTTCAAAATGATTTATCACTTGAGACTTGACAAAATTAATAATCTCATGATATAATCTTTCCTATCTACTTTAATATTTACCTCTTTTAATATCATAACACTTGGTATCATAATATTTTTGTGCTTAAATCATGCATTAAATTTTTTTTAAAAATCTTATGTGCTACAATTTTGAGAATAAATATCTTTTTGAAAGTCAAACATATGCAAATTGGAGAATAAATATTTATGTTGAAAATATCATTTCATAATCCGTACTATGCCTTAATTCCTTAATCCTCAATTTTCATACTCATAAAATAAAATGACAAAGTGCCCTAAAATAACTGAATTTCATGTATTAAGAATTTATATACATTTTTTTATAAGATTATATCTATGCCCATAATTTATATCAATTGCTCAGATTTGAATGAAGATAAAAATGAAATTTTTAAGCACCCTTTGATATCATTTTCTAAAAAGTCAAAACAATTGAGATAATGTGCTATATTTTGGAGAAAATTCTTTTTGCACATGCGTACACTCAATAGATCTTAATTTTCTCATGCATGTTTATTGTTCTATTAGTAAATGAAAAATTTTTCATATTATTTCAATTGGTATGATTTGAGTTAATAAAAATGATATGAAAAAAAAAAATCATACTTTTGATATTAGATGGGTATCATAATATTTTTTTGGAACATCAATTGTTAAATTGAAATAGAATAAAAACGTTTTTCTTATTTTAATTAATATTATTATGAAAGTGAAATCATAGGTTTATTGTTTCGAATGTATATGCATCATTGTTGTCCTAAAAATTTTAAACTAAGGTACAAGGTTTCAACCTATGTACAAATAACTATTTCGGAAGCTATTTGCATATTATCTACCCATGCTTTGAATTAGGTATTGCTTTAATACCTTAAAAGTGCTTTCATGAAAAATTATTATCTTCATTATTGACGTAAAAATGATCATTTTCAATAGTTTTCTTAGAAAATGGGGAAGAATGATTAACAATTGGTATTATTTATATTTTTACCCATGAATAACAATTGGTATCAGTTTATCAATTGATATAATTTGATATCGAATAACAATTTGTATCATATCAATTAGTATTAATTTGATAATTAATTTTCTGACAATTGATATCTTATTTTTCTGTCAAATGATGCTATATCAAATAGTAGAAAAATAATTTTTCAATAATTTTCATTTTTGAGCTTCTACTTTTTGATGATGTCAAAAGGGGAAGAATGCTTGAGCAAAATAAGTATTATTATTTTAACATTCCTTTTCATATGAGAAAAAGATAGCGTATATACTGCATTTAATGATTAAATCTTTTTTGATATGTAAAAAGAGGGAGAGCTTATATTTCAAATGTTTTGATATGCCAAATGTTTTCATATACATCGGTCAAAATGTGCCTAAATATTTATCACTTGAAATATTCAAAATCTATGAATTAATTGCGTTATATTTTCTAAATCTTGGTTATATGCATATTGTGAGGGGGAGTCTTGTAAAGACAATCTCATTTTACTCTTTGTTTGTCATAATCAAAAATGGAAAAATTGTTGGCCTAACTAGGTTTCGACCTGTTTTGATGATAACAAACCAAAACTTTTAATTGTGCATATTGAGTGTGTTCACAGGATTTCAATGGAAATCATGAAGCATGAAGATCATATTCAAGTGGCTAAGATCCATGGAGCACGAGAAAAACCAAGAAGAAAAGAAACAGACTTGAAGGACTTGAAAATTTTCTAAGTGTAAATGCACTAGCACCTATGTAAGTTCACGTACCATTGGTTATATGTGTGAAAACTCATAGGAGACCTTAGATGGACCATAGATTTGTTAAATATTTCATGACAAATCATTTTCAAAGTATAAAATGTGTTTTAAAATGTTTCAAAAGAAGTTCGGCCAAAAATATGCAAAATTTATGTGAAGAAAATTGGCATACCTTTGGTATTTTGGCCATAACTTTTTGTATAAAATATATTTTGATATGAGGTTTGAGCCATTGGAAAGTAGACTTCTAGGGTTTCAATTTGAACACAAGAATGACCCTATTCGAAGTCCGGATGAAGGAGTTATGGTCGTTTGAAGTCGGATAAATTGAGTAGTCGCGGGTCAGTCGACCGAGGATCAGATGCAGTCGACTGAAGTCAAGTTCAGTCGATTGAACTAACTTCTTCAGTCGACCGAACAGGCTAATTTTTAAATTTTGAGCTTAACAGCTAGTTTGACATTTTCTTATTTGGCCCAACGGCTAGTACGAACTTTTGGCCTATGAATAGAGCTTTTGAACTCTAGTTTCATACACTTCAAACCTTCAAATCAACTCCCTCATATATATCAATTTTTTTCTTTAAATTCTTCATTTTTATGAATCATTTTTTAGAGAAAACCTTAGAATTCCTCCATTGAGTTTCTCACTTATATATTTTTGGGAGTGAACATTAGTATACCTTATTTGTATTCATTTGCTCGTTGAAGGAGCTGATTCATTGTATAATTCTACTTGGATTCCTTGTATTCTTGTTGTAACTTGAATTCTTGTTGTAACTTGAGAAGGTGATTCTCAAGAGAGGCCACTCCGCTTATTGAAATAGAGAGAGAACTCCGCCTATAAGGAGTGTGTACTTGAGGAGGAGATATCCTCAAGAGAGGCTACTCCGCCTAAACTAAGGAGAGAGGCTGTTCTGCCTACTAAAGGAGTGTTTAGTGAAATCCTCATAGCGGTTGGCTTGAGGCAAAGACGTAGGCCGTTGCGCCGAACCTTGTAAAAATCGTGGTGTTGTATTTCTATCCTTCTTTATTTTTCATGTTTATTATTATCTTGTTGTTTACTTTTGTATCACATACTTAAATCTTTTACTTGCATTCTAAAATCTCGAATAAGAAAGTTTTGAATCTTGTAATATTGTGAATTAAAATTAATAAACTCTTACACTTTAATCTCCAAACAAAAAGATTTTAAATATTGTTAATTAACATCTACACTTATGCTTAAATATTCTATCAAAAGGTTTTAAATCTTATTTATAAGATAATTAAAAACTATTTGTGCTTTAATTCTCTAGCAAGAAAATATACTTGTAAATTAAAATATCTTACTTATTAGTGAATTGAAATATATACTTGTTTTCTAATACTTGAATAAGAATTTTTTTAATATCCAATTCACCCCCCTCTTAAGATTGCACATAAACTATCAATTGGTATCAGAGCGAGATTGCAGGTTCGAGTCTTCCCAGGGTAGTTTCTGGGGGGGGATTGTTGGCTTTATGGGAGCCAAAATCTCCCTTAAGGGATTCGCTGATACGTGGGGGGGTCTCCCTCCACGTGTCATCGGTACTGACCGCTCATCCTGCCGGTGCGCCACGTGTGCACTGCGAAACCCCTTAGACCCACTCACAACACGTATGGACGCGGGGCTTTGCGCTGCCATGAGTATAAGGAAATAAAGTTGCGCCTTTACCACCACCTGCGGGTTTTGGTGAGATGGTCAGCGCTTGATCCTAACAGGTTCACTCAGAAAGAAAGGATCGATTATGAGAAAATTTTTTCGTCAGTAGCCAACCTTAAATCTATCCGAATTCTTTTATCTATTGCTGCTAATTTTGGTTACAAAATCTGGTAAATAGATGGCAAGATAACTTTTCTTAACGAAAGTCTTGACAAGTATATCTATATGATATAACCAGACAGATTTATTGCAAAGGGCCAGGAGCACATGTTATGCAAGCTTAAAAAATCTATTTATGGACTTAAGCAGGTATCGAGGTCTTGGAACACTCAGTTTGATCAAGCCATAAAATCTTATAGTTTTGATCAGAGTTCGGATGAGTCCTGTGTATACAAGAAGCGTGACGGAAGCGTGGTGATCTTCCTAGTACTTTATGTAGACGATATCTTGCTCATTGAAAAAGATGTGGGGGCATTATCTACGGTTAAAGTATGGTTATCTAGGCAGTTCGATATGAAGGACTTGGGGGAAGTTAGTCACATCCTTGGGATCAAACTTATGCAAAATCGAAAATAAATGATGTTGGACTTATCACATGTAAAGTATATCGATGATATCCTTACTCGTTTTAGCATGCAGGATTTTAAGAAATGGTTTCTCCCTTTTAGGTATGGAATCACTCTATCCAAGGATTAGTGTCCTAAGACACTTGATGAGATAGAGAAGATGAAGGCGGTTTCTTATGCTTTGACAGTAGGAAGTCTCATGTATGCTATGCTTTGCACTAGACCCGACATCTGCTTTGCCATTGGCATGGTTAGTAGATATTAGTCTAACCTAGGGTAGGAGAATTAGATTGCGGTAAAGAATATAATTAAGTACTTGAAAAGGACTAAGAATTATATATTGATTTACCAGGCAGACAGTCTAGTACTTTTGGAGCACACAGACTCAAATTTCGAATCTGATAAGAATTCTCATAAGTCAACCTCAGGATATGTGTTTACCTTAGAAGGTGGAGCTATAAGTTGGAGAAGTATTAAGCAGTCATGCATTGCTGATTCCACCATGGAGGCTGAGTACGTGACACCTTCTGAAGCAGCTAAAGAGGTCATTTGGCTCAGGAACTTTCTGTTAGATCTAGAGATGGTTCCTTTAGTTCAGTCGGCTATTACACTTTATTGTGACAATAGCGGAGTGGTTACAAACTTAAAGGAGGCAATGGTCTACAAGAAAAGAAAAAACATTGAGTGTAAGCATCACATGATACTAGAAATTGTATAGAGAAGTGATGTAGTTGTGACCAAGATTGCATCAAGTGACAATCTCGCAGATCCTTTTACAAAAAGCTTACCAGTTAAGACTTTTGATAGTCATGTAGAGGGCATAGGAGTCAGATTTATGGCAGCATAATTTTTAGCATAAGTGGAAGATTGTTAGGATTGGTATAATTAAAATTATGTTTTAGTATTTAATTTTATTTTAATAAAATTGATTTTCTATTTTATCATAATCTTAATGAGTAATGCATGTATATCATTTCTTTAATGTTATGCATAGATGTACTTTATTTTGTATAGTATTTAATATGGCACACAGAAGATCATATTTTAGGTTCTTGCAGAATATAAGTTTTATGTTCACAGTTTAGATGAAAATGGACATACCATCCGTACGACTGTAGCACAGAGTTTTAGTTGGCCTGTCCTAGTTACGAGAAATAGATAATAGCGTCGTTTATTGTTCTAACTCTCTGTATTAATACACTTTATGTGTATTGAACGGGACACATTAGGGTAATTAATTTTATACTGACTATATAAATTAATTTACATCCTAAGGTTATTATAAATAGTGTTTATACTCTTAATCTTGAAATAATTATTAATTTACGTATATTTAATATTCGTTATTTTGATTCGTTAGAAAGTGCGATATTATATGGGTATATATTCTCGGTGAGTTAGATAACGGTATTATTTATATGGTGAATATTAATTATTAATAGAATTCACATCTCGAATGATCGGGATTGACGATACTCCTTTAAGGAAGCTTATAAGTTTTTATCGGGCCAAATCCTGTAGGTAGATTTGATTATCCGACGGTCAAATAAGTTAAGTGGATAGACTTAAGGAATTTTAAGTTGCCGATTAAATTAAATTGTCAGTAATTAAATTTAATTGGTGGGTATTGAGAATCTTAACCTTGGGAGATGAGTTAATCATTTAATAACAAAAACTCAATACAAGATGGTCTTAAGATTGTAGGTCAGAATGCAATTATAGTTCTTTAGTGGTGTGAACTATAATTTAATATTTTATAGAAATTGTAGAAACTGCTGTAAGGTTTTCATAATTATAGATACCACTATGTGGTTTGCTTAATTGCGAAAATCGCTGATACGTATCTGTATTTTACTAGAAGTCTGACTCATAATTACTCTACAGGTTCCTACTATAGCCCTCTAAATATGTGAGTAGGCGGAACCATATTCATAATTTGTTTTCAAGACTAAAGCTATCCAGGTTCTGCCAGCATGAGTTCTCGATAGATTATAGTCCACACTATATTCGAGAATTACATAAGAAAATATAGTAGAAGGTCTAACGAGAACTTCAGCTCGAAATAAAAAACATAGTTGAAGATTTGACCGGTATAAGGTATTTTTCTAAATTAACTTTGGTTGCATGGGTTTTAATTTTGATCGTTCGACGTCAAAAGTTTTATCTGGAACCTATTTCTGCGTTTGCCCGTCCAGTTAATTTTTTACAGAAAATCATTTACAAAAATAATGATCTTAGCAGTTTTGCCTCCAACAAGAGATGGAAGGAATGAATATGAAATGTTAAAACCCGTAACTTGTAAGCTGTACGTTGGCAGTCCGCTTGAGCAGACTTTTCACCGTTCGAGCAGCCCCCAAGCCCAAAAACTCTCTGCCACATGTTCACTCTAGCGGTCTATCTTCCGCTCGAGCGGTCACAATGGGTTGAAAACTCAAACCAAGGATGCCACAACCGAACCAAAATAAAGCCAAACACCTCACAACAATGTTTTTATGCATTACCCCACATTTAACCATCGTTAGCAAACATATACAATCTCAGGTTTTAATTATTACGTATGATCTACATATTTAATCGTTCACACGGAACATAACATACTCGTTTTCATTAATACAAGAAAAATGACAAGGGACTGAGTCCCTACAGACACCCACCCTGGGCCAGTGCCTAACCTGCTGGTATTAACCAATAATTCAACAATATAATTATTATAATTGATATGCTCCCTCTGAACAAAAGTTCTAAATCTGCCCCTGCTTGTAGAACAATTTTATTTTTTCTCTTTGCATGCCTTTATTTATTTATCTTTTTTCTTTCTCTTTCTCTTTCTCTTAATTATTTTTCCTTACTCAATTTAAAGTGTTGAAATTTTGTTACAATTGATTAATCGTGACTGATGTTCTACGTGATAAACAATAAAAAAATGAAAAAGTGGGGGGGGGGGGGGAGAGGGGTTGTTTAGCTAGTAGCCCTAGATACAAGATTTGTAGAAAGATCAATCAATGCTATTTTTATCCAAATGGAAAGTCCTAATGTGTTTTAGTGTACCTAATATGCCCCCGATAACAAATAAGCATGGTATTATAAATAAAACCCATAGCTCTACTAATCATGATTAAAAATGATTCAAACAACAACATATATGACTATTTCCATAGTAAGCACCATATAACGTGATTCTTTCATTCGAATCCCCTAATATTCATTCCATTTGTGAACATCATAATAACTCCTTAAGAAGTCACACGGTACAACCCTAAAGAGTTGGTTTGGTGGTCAAGATTTGGGGCTTGAAGTTTTTCTCCTTCCAAGGTCTTAGGTTCGAAACTTCTTAGGTGATATCAACTCTTTGGGACCAAGTCCATACGAGACAAAGCCTTGATTTTAATTGTGTCTCTCGCAAGTGGACGATAGAATTGATTCCCTCGGAATTAATCGAGGTGCGCATAAGCTGACCCGAATGTTCTGAGACAAAAAAAAAAGGAGGCCGAACGGTACCAACACATTAATGATGTTTCTATTAAGAAGGGGGGACCTACCGTATTAGATAATCCTTATCATCACATTAAGGATATTTCTAATATTCAAATATAAGGTTAAATAAAGTTATTCATCTTTGTCCCAGACGTACTCGTTGGCTTATAAATATCATTAATGGAAGTCCCGTAACTATAGGGAAAAATACTTACATTCATTTAGTTTTAGAATCCTGATTTGGAATACTCGTGACTCCATCCTCACAAATATCTCCTATATCAATACGTCAAACAAACATTTGTTTTCACCAGCTACTTCTTCTCCCTTTCAACTCACTATAATGCTCATTACTTTCTTTCACTAAAGCTCACCAATACAAATTACCAAAATCAACTCGTCCCTTTTCTTAAAGGACAACAGCTTTTTGGTTACGTTCATGGTTCTCATATGTGCCCCTATCCAACCATCACTCACAATGATGCCATTGTTGATAATCCCGTATTTAACGCATGAGTCTCTTAAGATCAGCTACTAACGAGTCTTCTAATTGCATCTTTCTTTACAGACGTTATGTTGGTTGGCTTATCTTCATCTCATGACATTTGGTGAACTCTTGATTCTGACCTTGCCTCTCTGTTTCACACACGCACCTTACAACTTCATATGCATCTTCAGAGCATTAAATAAGGAGATCTCACTCCTACCCAATACCTCCATAAAGACAAAACTATTTTCGATGAAATCTCAGCCGTTGGCCGTCCACTTTTCCTTCAGGATTTTAATCTTTGTGTCTTCAAGGATTTGCATTCCATTTTTTGCGATCATGAAACATTACTTGAAACCCGTTCTTCATCAGTTCTATACTCTGAATTACACAACCTCCTTTTAAGTCATGAATTCATGCACTTTCCTCATTTCTGCACTCTTACTGTTAGCAACTCCTCTGATTATGCTTCTCAAGCTAATCTTGTTCATTGTGGCTCCACTACTTGTGGACGTGGGTGTATCATTGGCTTCCACTCTCATGAATCTTGCTCTCCTACTAATTAGACCTCGTCCACCAATGATTCTCACACTTGTCAAATCTGTAATGGCATTAATCACATTGCCATGTATTGCTATCATCTTTTTTTTATTAGCAAAAGAAACATTATTAAGGTATTATGCAAGAACAACACATGAACACCTCAAGAGGCCACAACATACCCAAACGAGCACCCTACGACAACACGGGGCTGGCAAGAACAAAAACAAAAACTACCAACAACAAAGCAAGGTGTCTTCCATAGAAGACTTTTAAGAACACTACCACAAAAGCATTGCCACATCACCTTCTTCAAATTCAAAGTTCTAACTACATCAATCCTAAAGAGGAAGTCTTCTATCGAAAATAACGATGGTGTGAGGAATGCTTTAGACCATAAAGCTACTTTTTATAAGGTAACTTTGCCATTTCCTCTAATGAACCATCCCCATGCTTGAATATCCTTCTGTTTCGCTCCATCCATATCGACCACAAGGTAAAGTATAGTAGGCTCCCACAAATTCTTTCTTCCAAACCTCAAGAACACCTATCCAGCCACCAATCCACTAAGCTTGACAAGTTCTTGGGACAAGCTAAGCTGGTATCCCATCAATTCAAGATGTTAGACAAGGCCCTCCAGCTCTAAGAGCATAGCAACAAAAGATGATTAGATGATTCCTTTTTGCTATCACAGAAAGAACAAAGGCCATGTTCACTTTCTAGAAGAATCCTCCACCTTGTAAGCAGCGCCTTAGAGGGGATTTTGTCAATGGTAGCCATCTATGCAAGAAATTGAGCCTTTGGTGGGATGAAATGGTTCCATAACTTGCTAAGCTCAAATTTTTCCCCACCCATCTTCATTCATCTACTTTATGAAATGACCTTACTAAGTATCCTCTTCATTTCTCACCTTTCCACTAAATTCTATCACTTTTGAAGCTACTGATATGAATGCTCAGTAGTGTCATTAATGGTTGGTCCAAGCTTTCGCTCTCCTATTAGAAAAGATGTCTTTTGAATAAGATTGTGTGATATCCTGATATCCCACATCGAAAAGAAAGAGGGAGCTTTTGGACTATAAAGGAAAAATCCTAGATCCTTATATAGCAATGAGGCTTTTTTCCAATATGGTAGAGACCTTAGAAGAACTCAGTTAAGAGTGTTCATGCTAGAGTAATGCAAGGATGGGTGATCTCTTGAAAAGAATAAAATTATGAGGGTTTTGTCCAAAGCGAACAATATTCTTGCCATGGAGAGGGTTGGAGTGTTACAGATGGTATCAGAGCCGACTCTCTCCACTTTCGAGTGTGGGCCTCTGCCGTTTCATGTATCATGTGGGTGGGCTATTGAGTGGGTGGGTCAATAAGGAATAGCAGGCAACCAGAGCTGGCAGGTTATTGCATGGGGACGTCCAGCCCTAAGGGGGTAGATTGTGATATTCTGGTATCCTACATCAAAAAGAAAGAGGGAGTTTCCAGGTTATAAAGGAAAAATCTTGAACCTTTATGTAGCAACGAGGTCTTTTTCTAATGTGGTAGAAACCCTAGCAGAACTCAGTTAAGCGTGCTCACGCTGGAGTAATGTAAGGATGGGTGACCTCCTCGAAAAAAAAAATGTGATGATTTTGCCTAAAGTGGATAATATCGTGTCATGAGAAGGGTTGGGGTGTTGTAGATTGTTCCATGGTTGGCTAACCTAATCACCTAAAAGCATATCTTTCATTAAAAAATTCTTTTGCTACAAAAGCATGAATAATCTAGAAAAACACATGGATGGAGGTTGCTCTCCCATCCATTTGTTAGTCCAGAACTTGGTGTCTTCCCTATTTCCCGCAATGAGAGTGAGGTTATCAGAAAATACCTCTTTGAAAGGTCCATCTATGCTTCAAATCCTTAAAATATCCTTTTATATTGGGGATCCTTTGATGCCTTCCATCATTGTAGGAGACAAATCCTTCGTAGTG
This sequence comes from Heliamphora pulchella, assembly GCA_032270985.1. Classification (NCBI taxonomy): domain Eukaryota; kingdom Viridiplantae; phylum Streptophyta; class Magnoliopsida; order Ericales; family Sarraceniaceae; genus Heliamphora; species Heliamphora pulchella. Next base: position 17,476 of record JAULJZ010013355.1, on the reverse strand, counting down.
CCACCATATATGCTGCATAACACTCTCTTTCATAGGCTTCTCTTCTTATAGCTAAATCTCCATCACCATTTAAATAATAGGGTTGTATTTCTAAGTTTTAGATTAGCTACTCCTAAGCCCCCAAACTCATTACTAAGTGTACCCCTCTCCCACTCCACTAGGTGTAGCTTTCTCTACAATACCTCATCTCCCCATAGGAATCTCTTTTGGATTTTCTCTAATTCACGAGTTACCTTCTTTGGCTTCTTATTCATTGACAGCTAATACACACAGAGGTTTGATAGTATGTCTTTGATGACTTGAAGACTTCCATCATTGCATAGGAATTTCTTTTTCCAAGGGCTTAACTTCTTAAACTTATACACCTCAGACTCCTAATTCTTGGCTAATCTTGGAATCATCCCAAACAGGTAGGCCCAAGTATTTAAAGGGCACCATTCCCACTTTACATGAGAACACCGATGTTAGACCTGCCAAGGACTCCTCAATAACTTCAATCCCACATATCATGCTCTTGTGGAAGTTGATCTTCAGCCTAAATGTAAGCTCGAAACATCTTAGAATTCTCACATTTAGCATATTGTAAGTCAGCCCTGCATAATAAAACTATGCAATCTACAAATTACAGATGGCTGATGTACAAGCCTTGGTTATCAACTTCTATACCTTTTAGCTACTTTTGACTCCTAGCTTTCTTATGCATGATGTTCATGCCCTCAGCTGCAATGTTGAAAAAGAATGAGGATAGGGGGTCAACCTGCCTTAGCCCTCTTTCCATCTTGAATTGGTTAGGTGGGGAGCCATTGATAAGAATTGAAAAGGAGGCTATAGATATGCACTCATCAATCCACTTGCACAACTTCATCCCAAAATCCATTAACTTCAGCATATCAAGCACGTATTTCCCATTTATGGAGTTAGGCTTTCTCAAAATTGACCTTAATTCCACATCTCTTCTTCTTCCAGCCAACAATGATTTCATTTACAATCAGAATCCCATCTAGGATCTCTCTCCCTACAATGAAAGTTAATTGCTTTTCATCAATGATATGGTTCATCACATATTTCAGCCTAGCAGCTAAGACTTTAGCTAGGATTTTATAAGTGGAGTTGATTAAGCTAATGGTCCTAAAATCCACCAAGGAGAGGGGACTATCAATCTTGGGTATTAAATTAATGAAAGATGTATTTGAACTTCTTAGCAATCCCCCATGTTGATGAAAATCCTCCATAAATTTCACGAGTTCCTGTTTTATGATAGAAATTTTAGGATTTCTTGAAGTTTCATATAGCGGTCAAGGAAATCATAATAGCAGTCGCGAATAATAAAGGATCTAGTGACCTTTGTCGCGAATAAAAGGATTTTAGTGGTGAGTAAGGCTTAGCCTTAGTGACCTTTGTCGCAAATAGACTATGTGTTTTGGCCGACAGCAGCAGTGTTCGGTCTTTTGATATGGTGATCGGCTAGTTTCATCGTGTTTCAAGTAAGAGACTTGATGTGTATAGACCGGAATGGGAAAAGCTTATCGTTTTCTATTTGAACATATGTCAGTTGTACCTTGGCATTGTGATGTGTGTTCAGTCACCAAAGGTTTGAGCATACTCTGTGTGGGTGTACCTTGATGGTTTAGTGGTGTGAGTTAGACCTTGTACCAGTGATATTTGACTGATTTTAGTATTGGATTAATCTTTCTTGAGGTAGTGGTCAACATAAATGCTTAATTCTTAAGGGTGGGTGTGCTTGAAATGTAGTATTTTTATTCTTGGTATTGGTAGGGTAGTAACATCATGGTGTTAGCAAGGGATTGTAAGGCTATGAATTTGAGACCATTAGAAATGAACCAGTAAGTAGATGATTTGAGAGCGTGGCTTGAATTTTGGGGATGAAATTCCTTTAAAGAGGGTAGGTTGTAATAATCGTATTGTTTTTTATTTATTTGCTTCTAAATTAAAAAATTTAAATTTTGATAAGAGTATTTTGATAATTTTATATTTTTAATTGTCTTGAGACATCATGAGAAAAGATGAATGATGATAATAATAATAATAATAATAATAATAATAATAATAATAAAAATAAAAAAATAAAAACAAAACGAGCACAAAAAATTAATAAATAAATAAATAACTTGCAGTAGGGCAACATAGCCCCCACACACTTTCTTTTCCTCCTTTTTCTTCTCCCACGAGCCCCCATCACACACAGTCGTTCCCCATCCCCATTCACCATTCACCATTTCTTATTCCCTGTTCCTTTCTCATACACCCCTCTTCCCTATTTCCCCCTTCGCCGTTGCACATGCGCCCCCTTTTATAAGAACTAGTTTCTTGTTGTTGTTTGCTTGGCAACACCATATACTTGTTGCTACGGTGTTGTTGGGAGTTTATCCGCTACTCTCGTTTTGGCTTGGTGCACAAGATGCATGGTTTTGTGATGTTATGCATTAGGTTGTGTAGCCCTTAATTCGTTGTGTGGATTTAAATAGGGTTTTAGTGGTGAGTAAGGCATAGCCCTAGTGACCTTTATTGCAAGTAGACTATGTGTTTTAGCTGACAACAACAGTCTTTGGTCTTTTGATATGGTGATTGGCTAGTTTCGTGGTGTTTCAAGTAAGAGACTTGGTGTGTATAGACCGAAGTGGGGAATGCTTATCGCTTTCTGTTGAAACAAATGTTAGTTATACCTTGGCATTATGATGTGTGTTTGATCGCCATAGGTTTAAACATACTCGGTTTGGGTGTACCTTGATGGTTCACTGGTTTGAGTTAGACCTTGTGCCAGTGATGTTTGATTGACTTTAGTACTGGTCTAATCTTTTTTGGGACAGTGGTCAGCATAAATGCTTAATTCTTAAGGGTGTACTTGAAATGTAGTATTGTTATTTTTGGTATTGGTAGGGTAGTAACATCATGGTGTTAGCAAGGGATTGTAAGGCCGTGGATTTGAGACCATTAGAAATGAACCAGTAAACAAATGATTCGAGAGCTTGGCTTGAATTTCAGGGGTGAACTTCCTTTAAGGAGGGTAGGTTGTAATGATCGTAATTTTTTTATTTATTCACTTCTAAATTAATTTTTTTAAAATTTTGATAACAATATTTTGATAATTTTATATTTTTAAGTGTCTTGAGACATCATGAGAAAAGATAAAAAATAATAATAATAAATAAATAATAAATAAATAACTTGCGGTAGGGTAACTGTGAGACCCTGACCCGTTTTCTTTTTCGACGCGTGTTTACCATTTACGTGATAGTATGTTTTATATGCATTTTTATGCATGATCAGGTTTAGATATGCATGTGGGATTGGTTCCCGGGGCCATTGGGCGCTGTGATGCGAATTTAAAAAAAAAGACATTTTCTAGAGAGCCTATAAATATCTGGCGTTAAATATTTTTAAAACTTCTTAACTAAGTTTCCTCTTTTGGCTATGCCTTCTCTCTAACTTCTCGGGGGACCCAGGGCTCAGTTTTCGACGATCAGACAATGGATCCCTACAATTGGCATCGGGGGCTACGCGTTCATCTGGATAGAATTTTATTTCGACGAAGCTCAATTTTACACGTATATCGAGACGTTGAGTTTTTAACTCACCAAGGTAGGATCTTAGACTCTCATGTCTTATAAGGGTGCTATGTGTATTTGTATTTGTTTTCACCGATTAAAATGTAGGAAATCTGATTTTGTTTCGCAAGCTAGGTTTTAGGTTTAAACCATTTTTTGTCGATTTTGGTTGGATGAAATCGTGTTTCGGATGTTTCTTTCGAGGTTTTGGTATTGGTCTTGGGCGTGTGTATGTCCGAGGGTGTTGGATGGGAGTTTCGAGGTTTTGTTTGGGGTTCGAGAGGGCTGGAATTGTGGCTTGGAAACTGTTTCTGTCGTTGGTCAGTCGACTGGACCTAGGAGGTCAGTCGACTAGATCACTGGGTAAGGGGTTCAGTCGACTGGACCTTGGAGGTCAGTCGAATGACTTGGTTCTATTTTGGTTTTTCTTGTTTCCGGTGTGTTTTTAGTCGACTGGGGGTTGAGGTCTGGTCGACTGAGGTTCTGGGCAGGTTGTTTGTTGTTTGATGGTTGGGTTCTTCGTTTCTAATTGGTTTTCAATGGTATTCAGTTGATTGATATATGGGATTAGTTGACCGAAATACTATTGGATTCTTTTGGGGGTTATATTAGTTGGGTTGTGGCTTCGGGGGTCGTGTCGTGGCCTCGGGTGATTGTTTAGATGCTATCCTCGGGGGCGACGTGCATGGTTAGATGCGAGTGTTGGTGCATTGTTAAGTGCGTGGTGTTTGTTCTTTGTTGGGTGCGGGGCGTGTTTGGTCCCGTGATTCTTTTTGGAGAAAAGGTGATGTTTTGTGACCTCGTGGTTTGAGGGGTTTAGTGATGGCCTTCGGGTTAGGCTTGGTTCTGTGGGTTATCGATTGTCCATGTGAGTGGATGTCGGATTGAGTGGCATGTGATGTCGTGGCGGGTTATGTGGCGTCGTGTGTGAAACCTTGTGGTTTACGTGGTTATGTGCATTTAAAATTTTTGTTTTTATTATACATGTTGCAGGACGGATATGTGGTCTTGCGGTATCTAAAACTCTGGTTTTAGTAATACGTGTGTGTATGATTATGTGGGCGGATGAAAAAGTGGTCCGTGAACAGAAAAGTTGTTCGGTGAGTGTTAGCTCTAGTTAAAGGGGACGGAAAAGGGGTTCGGTATACTTTAACTCTAGTTAACCTTGCATGTGTGTGTGCGTAGAAATCGAAGGGACGAAAACGTGGTTCTAACGATGCATTTTAAGTGTGTGAGTTTAAAGGATGGCAAAGTGATCCTAAAGATGCGTGTAGGTTTCTAAAGGACGGGAAAGAGGTCCTAAAGAGGCATGTGTTATGTATGTTGCACTTGGTACGTTGTAGGGATGCATATGTTGCGTCGTGTGAGTGGCGTGTGTCACGTGGGTTGCATGTGTTGCATAGGTTAACTCCGGTTAATGGTGTAGTAGTTGGGGCTATGGTCCTTCGGTGAGAATTTGAGAAAATCTTGTGATGGGTGTGTACCACCGTGTTTCTGTAGATCTGTTACATGTGGCTCGTGAGAGTCGAGGCTCGTAGGAGTCGATCTTTACATGTGAAGCATTGCGGCATATTCATATGTACATAAAATCTTTTTCAAACTGTTTTTAAGGCTCTTGTGAGTCATGATATAAAACTGTTTTCAAACCTGTTTTGCGGCTCGGGCGAGTCATAACATACATATTACCTTGCTAGCATGTTTAGCTTATATCGCATGCTTGTTTAGTTTCTGTTGAGCTTTGGCTCACGGTGTGAGATTTGAAATATTTTTCAGGTACTGGTCATGCGGGTTGATTTGGAGGTGCCAGAGGGGTGGAAGATTTGTAATCTTCCTTTGTTTCCTTTTGAACCATGTATGTTTACATATTAGTGGTGTTGGAACCGCGTGTTGTAAGCCTAGGGGCAATACCTATTTAAATGCATGTGTGCTTATTTTGAGAGTATAACATTGGGTTGGGTGTTTCACGAGACCCAGAGTTTAGGGCGTAACAACTTGGTATCAGAGCTCTAGGTTTGAATACCTAAGAGTCGTGGGAAGAGAGTGTAACACCTGGTGAGGTTGATTGCATGTGCTTGATTGCATGTGCGTAGTTATTTTGATAGCATGAGATATGTGTTAACGTTGTGTATATATGAGTATGGGGGTTGAACCTTAGGAATGATAATCTTGCCTTCGGGCGTTTGGGTCAACAAGTTTGGCAACCGAGTTAGAAATATGCTTAACCAACATGTTTTCTGGCAAGGAATCTGTGCAGGTTATCCAAATGAACGCGTCGTTCTTGTCGGTTCTCCTCGGTATGCGGGGTTGTTTAGTATGAACCTATGTGGGTATGTGGTTAGCATTTATATTCATGCACATCTTATGTTCTATTTTCCCTTTCACATAGGCGTGATGTCTGCGATGAGAGGACGTGGCCGTGGTCGAGGCCGTGGCAGTGATTTTGGCCTAGGGGATGTGCCTATCCCTGATGCTGGGGATGCAAATGCTCCCCAAGGACCTGTTGACGCGGTCGAGTTCCTGCGTGCGCTGGTTGGCTCTATTAGTCAGCTGGTGGAGACCTCTAGGGGAGAGAGAGAAAGCCCGAGTTGAGGGCAATAGTAGCGATGCGGGAGTTCAGACGTATGGATCCTCCTACCTTTTCTGGGGATCCTGATCCTACAGTGGCCATAGAGTGGTTGGAGCTGGTGACCCGGATCCTCGATACATTGCAGCTTGTGGAGGATGATTTGCGGGTTCCTTTTGCTACTTTTCAGTTGAGAGGGAATGCTCACGAGTTGTGAAAATACGCCCAGAATACTGTGGAAGGCACGCGGGTAGCTTTCACAAGGGTGTTTTTGGTGAAGTATTTTTCAGCGTCAACCAGAGATCTATACAGAGAGGAGTTCTACACTGTCACTCAAGGGGCGATGAGCATTGTTCAGTATGAGGCCAGATTCACCAGTTTGTCCCGGTTTGCATCAGAGTTGGTGGGCACAGATGAGTTGCGGTCGAGAAGGTTTGAACGGGACTTGATGCTGGAGATCAGAGAGCGTGTGGCAAGGATGGGGCTGTGCGTTTTCACAGAGCTGGTGGAGTTAGCAGTGAGGGTTGAGAAAGCGAGATTCGAGGTTTCAGAGAGATTAGAGCACCACAAGGTGGGATGGAGGCTCAGTTAGGTGGACGCTTCAGTAAGAGGCAAAAGTCCTCTGGCCTTAGTTTTCACCCATCTAGGTCAGGACAGTAGTTTTCTGCATCAGCATCATCGGTGGCCTCGTCTAAGAGGGAAGAGCCGAGAGAGTTGATCTGTTATCGGTGCAGGCAGCCTGGGCATGATGTGGTGGATTGTCCACAGCCGAAGTAGTCTCAGGGTTCGGTGCTAGTTCAGGTACAACAGAGGGAACCACCAGTTTGTTTTGGGTGTGGTCAGACTGGGCATATAGCCAAGAACTGTCCTCAGGGAGGCAGTGCGCCTAGCACGGCAGGCGCCACACCAGTACAGGACCGACGGGGTTATCAGCAGCCAGCAGTACAGACTTCTCGGGTGACAGACTGTGGTGCATCAATTCAATCTGTACAACAGCCGACAGTCACAGGGTATGGAGGGCAGGCCAGGATGACACAGAGCTGAGTGTATGCTCTTGCAAATCCCAGTTCTTCTAGGGTACCGGCTGTGTCTAAGGATGTGGTTATATGATTAGAGGTACCTCTGAGTCTTTGTAGAAGCATCATGTTCTTTTTATCTGATTAGGGACTTGGTGATGGGCTCCATGGGTTGAGTGTGGGTGCTGAGATGCCGACTGGTGAGCTTGTGAGGTTGGGATGAGATGTAAGTCCCATGTCTTGGAGGTAGTTAGCTGTTATCTATAGTGCACGACCTTATTTGACCATATCATTGGAATAGTTGGCTAACCACCTCTCATGTCGGTGTCGATGGTGATCGACGGGGTTGTTTCTTTTGACTTTATGCTGAATTTCAGGAACAAAATTTCTTTAAGGGGGGTAGAGTTGTGAGACCCTGAATCGTTTTTTTTTTCAATGCGTGTTTACCGTTTACGTGATAGCATGTTTTATATGCATTTTTATGCATGATCAGGTTTAGATATGCATGTGGGGTCGGTTCTCGTGGTCGTTGGGCGCTGTGATACGAATTTCAAAAAAATAAAAAGATATTTTTTAGAGAGCCTATAAATATCTGGCGTTAGAGATTTTCAAAACTTCTTAACTAAGTTTTCTCTTTTGGCTCTGCCTTCTCTTTAACTTCTCGAGGACCCGGGACTTGATTTTCGATGATTAGATAGCGGATCCCTGCTATTGGCATCAGGGGCTACGCGTTCATCTAGACAGAATTTTATTCTGGCAAAAATTAATTTTATACGTGGATCGAGACGTCGAGTTTTTAACTCCCCGAGGTAGGATCCTAGACTCTCATGTCTTATAAGGGTGCTACGTGTATTTGTATGTGTTTTCACCAGTTAAAATGCAAGAAATCTGATTTTGTTTCAAAAACCTAGGTTTTGGGTTTAAATAATTTTTTGTCGATTTCAATTGGATGAAATCGTGTTTCGAATGTTTCTTTTGAGGTTTTGGTGTTGGTCTTAGGCGTGTGTATGTCCGAGGGTGTTAGATGGGAGTTTCAAGGTTTTGTTTGGGGTTCGAGAGGACTGAAACAATGGCTTGGAAACTGTTGCCGTCGCTGGTTAGTCAACTGGACCTGGGAGGTCAGTCAACTGGATCGCTAGGTAAGGGGTTCAGTCGACTGGACCTTGGAGGTCATTCTACTGACTTGGTTTTGTTTTGGTTTTTCTTGTTTCTAGTGTGTTTTCAGTTGATTAGGAGTTGAGGTCCAGTCGACTAAGGTTCTGAGCTGGTTGTTTGTTGTTTGATGGTTGGGTTCTTGGTTCCCAATTGATTTTCAATGGTATTCAGTTGATTGATATATGGGATTAGTCGACTGAAATACTGTTGAATTCTTTTTGGAGTTCTGTTAGTTGGGTTGTGGCTTCGGGGGTTGTGTCGTGGCCTCGGCTGTTCGTTTAGATGCGGGTGTTGGTGCACAGTTAGGTGCGTGGTGTTTGTTCTTTGTTGGGTGAGGGGCATGTTAGGGCCCGTGATTCTTCTTGTAGAAAAGGTGATGTTTTGTGACCTCGTGGTTTGAGGGGTTTAGTGTTGGCCTCCGAGTTAGGCTTGGTTCTATGGATTGTTGGCTGTTCATGTGAGTAGATGTCGGGTTGTGTGGCATGTGATGTCGCGGCGGGTTATGTGGCATCGTGTGTGAAACCTTGTGTTTTACGTGGTTATGTGCATTTAAAATTTTAGTTTTTATTATGCATGTTGCAGAACGGATACGTGCATGGTCTTGCGGTATCTAAAACTCTGGTTTTAGTTATACGTGTGTTTATGATTATGTGGGCGGACGAAAAAGTGATCCGATGTCTCGTGGATGAAAAAGTGGTTCGATGTGTTGTGGACAGAAAAGCGGTCCGTGAACGGAAAAGCGGTTCGGTGGGTGTTAGCTCTAGTTAACGGGGACGAAAAAGGGGTTCGATATACGTTAACTCTTGTTAACCTTGCATGTGTGTGTGCGTAGAAATCGGAGGGACAAAAACGTGGTCCTAACGATGCATTTTATGTGTGTGAGTTTAAAGGATGGAAAAGTGATCCTAAAGATGCGTGCAGGTATCTAAATGACGGGAAAGAGGTCCTGAAGAGGCATGTGTTGTGTATGTTGAACTTGGTATGTTGTACGAGATGCATATGTTGCGTCGTGTGAGTGGCGTATGCCACGTGGGTTGCATGTGTTGCATTGGTTAACTCCGATTAACGGTGTAGTAGTTGGGGCTATGGTCCTTCGGTGAGAATTCGAGAAAATCCTTGTGATGGGTGTGTACCACCGTGTTTCTGTAGAACTGTTGCATGTGGCTCGAGAGATTCGAGGCTCGTAGGAGTCGATCTTTACATGTGAAGCATTGTAGCATATTCGTATGTACACAAAACCTTTTTCAACCTATTTTTAAGGCTCTTGTGAGTTGTGATACAAAACTGTTTTCAAACCTGTTTTGAGGCTCAGGCGAGTCGTAACATACATATTACCTTGCTAGCATATTTAGCTTATATCGCATGCTTGTCTAGTTTCTGTTGAGATTTGGCTCACGGTGTCGGATTTGAAATGTTTTTCAGGTACCGGTCACGTAGGTTGATCTGGAGATGCTGGAGGGGCAGAAGATTTGTAATCTTCCTTTTTTTCTTTTTGAGCCATGTATGTTTACGTGTTGGTGGTGTTGGAACCGCGTGTTGTAAGCCTGAGGGTGATACCTATTTAAATGCATGTATGCTTATTTTGAGAGTATAATATCGGGTTAAGTGTTATGTATGGTTGTTGTTGGGAGTTTCACGAGACTCGGAGTTTGGGGCGTGACAGTAACACAGCTCCCACACCCTTTTTCTTTTCCTCATTTTCTTCGCCCATGAGCCCCTATCACACAGCCGTTTCCCACCCCCATTTCCTATTCTCTAGTTCCTATTCCTTCCCCCTACACCCCTCTTCCATGTTTCCCTCTTTCCCCGTTGCACATGCACCTCATTTTATTTTCGTCTTCTCTTATTTTTTTTCTTTCACAACGTTGTTGCGGATTTTTTCTCCATCGCAATTCATACGGTATCCCTTCTTTGTCTCTATTTATCCATGGAAGTTCAGAAAAATCTTTATTTATTTATTTTATTATTATTTCTTCCCAAAAGTTATTCCATAGAATATATATTATGTCAAGATTGTATACTAAAAATCATGAATTTTGTTAGTTTTAGTATTTAATTTTATTTTAATAAAATTATTTTTTTATTTTATGAGAATCTTAATAAACAATGTATGCAATATCATTTCTTCAAATGTTATGTATGGTTGTCCTTTATTTTATACAGTATTTAATCTAGTGTGTAGAATTCGGATTGCACACGGAAGACTAGATTATAGGTTCCTGCAGAATATAAGTTTACAGTTCATAATTTAGATAGAATTGGAAAAACCATCGATAAGGCTGTAGCACAGAGTTTTAGTAGGCCTGTCTTGGTTATGAAAAACAGATAATAGTATCGTCTATTATTACGATTCTCTATACTAGTACACTTCGTATGTATTGAACAGGACTACATTGAGGTAATTAATTTTATACTGACTATATAAATTAATTCACACATCGAGGTTATTATGAGTGCTTATGTTGTTAATCCCGAAATAATTATTTTTTGCGTATATTTAGTATTCATTCTTTTGATTTAGTAGAGAGTGGAATCTTTTATGGGTTAAAAGTACCGGTGAGTTGGATAGCGGTATTAATTATATGGTGAATATTAATTATTAACGAAATTTACATCTCGATTGTTTGGGATTGACAATACTCCCTTAAAGAAGCTTATAAATTTTGACTGAGCCAAACCCTGCCGGTGAATTTATTATCCAGCCAGCAAATAAGTTAAGCATAATGGCTTAAGGAATTTTAGGAATCTGATTAAATTAAATTGTCAGTAATTAAATTTAATTGGCAGATATCGGGAATCTTAACGTAGGAAAATAAGTTAAGCATTTAATAATATGAGCTCAATGCAATTGATCTTGAGATTATGGCTAAAAGTGCAGTTACAGTTCTTTTGTGGTCTGAATTGTAATTTAGTATTTTATTAAAATTGTAAAAATCGCTATAAGATTTTCATAATTGCAGAAACCGCTGTGAGGTTTGCATATTTGTAGAAATCGCTGGAAAGATATCTGAGACACACTAGAAGTCTATGTCATAATTACTCTACAGGTCCCCACTGTAGCCTATAAATATGTGGGTAAGCCGAACCAATTTTTGTTGTTGTCTTTCAAGACTAAGATTGATCACGTTCTGTCAGTACCAGTTCTCGAAGGATTGTAACCCACACTATACTCGGGAATCGCATCGGGAATACAGTAGAAGGTTTGTTTGGAGCTTCAACTCGAAGAATCAAAGTTCGTAGTTGAAGAAATAACTGAAAGGTATTCATCTAAATTAACTATGATGGCACGGGTTTTATTCTGATCGTTCAACAGCAAAAACTTTTTTATCTGAAGCCTGTTTCGATGACTACCCATCTAATTTTTTTTAATCAAAAAATTGTATTCAAATCAATGATCTTGGCAGTTTGCCTCCAATAATTGGTATCAAAGCCATTTTGATTATGTTTACGGTTAATCGAGGGGCCGGATAGATTTAGAATTGTGCTAACTTTGTTTTGCAGGCATTCTAATTCCGATTTTATGATCGTCATTATTTTCATATTTGATTGAATATGTGGATGATGATTATTTATTTTTTAATCACGAGAGTTGATCGTGATAATTTATGCTTTTTTAGTTCGAATGTGAGCCTTCGAAACATAAATTTTTGATGTAAACGCTTTTATTATTATTTTTAGATATTTTAGAATATTTAAAAACATATTTGAATGTCCAAGGACATGAAGAACGAGCAGCGACATAACTGGTGGTTCCGGTGATGGTTTCGGGTGTTTTGGGCCATGGATCACGACGATTTTTGCACAGTTTTGAAAAAAAAATTTTGGGTAAATTTTCTACAAATATTGTGTATTAAAAATAGAAGCAAAACAAGTCCGAAAATGCAACAAAAAGGAGCGGCAAAATAGTCCACTAGCAGCGTCTTCGGCTGGCGGCTTGGGGGCCATTTTTTGCTCGATTTTGTGACTTTTTTAGGATGGGTTTTGTGTAGTTTTTTAGACACAAAATAACAGTAAAATAGGCTAGAAAAGCAGTCCAAAAACATAGGAAAAAACTAGACAAAAATAAGTCAAAATAGGTGGCTATAAGGGCAGCAAACAACAAGCTGTTCGGGGCCGTTCGAGACTCGATTTTAAGGTTTTTTGGGGCTATTTTTGAGGCATTCTTTAGGGTTTCGTATTGCTAGATATCATTGCTAAAAACAGTGCAAAACGGGAGCTGAATCAACCACAAAAAGATGGCAAAACCGGCAGCGCAAGTCAGGGCGGCGCATATGGGCGACGATAGCTTCTTCGAATGTTTTTTATGGCTATTTTTGGGCTATTTTCGAACCAGGGTTTTTTACAGAAAAAGAGTATATTTCATAAGCTATTTTTCAGAATGAACAGGGATGAATATGGAGTTCGAATGAAGCTGGAACGGCTTCGGGAAGTTTAAGGCACAACAGGCGGCGCGGTAGTGGTGGTTCAACGGCCATCGAATGCCGTTTTTTTATATTTTCGAACCTAGGTTTTTACAGAAAAATAGTATATTTCGTTAGCTACATTTTAGAAAAAACGGAGACAAAAATAGAGTTTGAAAAGAGGTCAAAAAAGTCTCGAGAAGAGGTTGGTGCAATACTGCCGGCGACATCGGCGGGCGGCCAACGGTGGTGGCTGTTTGAGGTAGCTCCGGGGGTTGTTTTCTGATATGTTTTGATTGAGAAGTATTGAATATTTATAACACTGCAAATGGATGAATTCTTGTTTGATTCTGACAAGAATAAGTAGCTTTCTACAGCGATTGAAAGATTGAAAGCTTATTTGGATACAAGAATTTGAAACTTGATAGAGTTTCATCTCGATCATAAAATCGGGTAATATTTATCTTATTTATTTATTTATATAAACTGCGTGGATCATAAATATTGATTTTATATTTTCTGTTTAATTTAATTAATTCAGAAAAATTCGGTTTTAATTAATATTTTATAAAAAAAAATAAAATTAAGTTTTTTTAATTAAATAAAAAAATTTAGATATTTTATTTTTTACAAAATAAAAAGTTTAAGATAATTTTTTAATAAATTGGATATCTCGGAAAAATATGAAAATTAATTCTGATTTTTTAGATTAATTAAATGAAAAAGGTTTAATTTTAATAAATTGTTATTTTTCGAAAAAAAATGTGTAAAAATATGTACTTGAATGCCTTTATTCAATACCATACTTGTAAAGCAAAAGAAAAATTGTGCATTCAATTTTTTTTACACATTAAAACACGAAAAAGATAATTTAAAAAAAATTGAAATCTTTCAGATCGTGTGATTTTTCGAAATTAATAAATTTATTTTAATTAAATAGTTTTTATGACCCTTAAAAAATATTTTAAAATACTAAGTATGAGAGAAAATTTATTCACAGATAAACCCCGCAGTCTCCATCACCAATTCGTATGTGATATAATTAATTCTGCGTGTTGACAGTAAGGCCATTCTCTCAATCGGATGGAATTAATTACGATATTACCGGTATGAACCTCCTTTAGGGATAATTCTGGATAATTGTTAGTGCGAATCACTTCTCCTTCTGAAGGGTTCATTGCGAAGCGACTGATTCGGGACTAGGTGGTGGTTAACACTTAGGTATAAATAATAGTATCATCTCCTTCTAAGTCACTGTTATTATTTACTAAACCGAAATTATGCCAGCTATTTAATTTTACTTGGCACGGTTTGTTGCCTAGATAGTAAATTAATAAGAATTGGCCTATTTGGACAAACAATGGATAATGAACATACTCCCATTAAGGCATGCTATTCACAAGGTACCGGCTGCTGGCGAATTATTTTTTTAAAATGGTAGATGGAACCAATTTAAAATAAAATTTAAAATTTTTGCTCGTCATAATTAATGATTTTTAAATATGTGATTCTCAAGATTAAAATGATTTCCAATTCACTCACGATTATACTCAAAGAAAACAAACTAACGGGACCAAACTATGTAAACTGAAAAAAAATATGGATATAAGTTTAACTACCGAGGGTATTTTTTGGATACTAGGAAATGTGTTTGTTTCTAAAAAGAATTCTTTCTCTAGGCTGAAAGGCAAGAAGAAGAAAAAGGTTCAGAAACAAGGTGACACGATTTCGAAGATAGTTAGTGGGTCACAGACTGATGTGAAAATGCTAAAAGATAGATATTTTCATTACAACTATACACGGCACTAGAAAAAGCAATGTCTAGTTTATCTCAGCAAGCTGAACAATTAGGGTAATTTCTGTTCAATAGTTGTAAAAACATATTTAGCGGTGTTATCTATCGGTTCCTGGTGTGTAGATACGGGAGCCACTAATCATGTTTACAATTCATTGCAGGAGTTTCAAAAAACCTGACAACTTAGTGATGTGAAGATTTACCTACATATGGACAATAATACAAATGTGACAACAGTTACAATGGGAGATGTCACTCTCTCTTTTAGTAGAGATGGTTTTAATATTGAGATATTATTTTTATGTACCTTTCATTAGAAGGAACATAGTTTATGTTTCTAGATTGGTTAAAGACGAATATTTGGCTTATTTTAATAACTTTGTGGTTATTAAGAATAATAAACGGGTTATATGTTCTGGTACATTGGTAAATGATCTTTATATTATTGCTCCAATCTCTTCTATACTGCAACTAACTGAATTGAATAATACATCTAATTTACCATATAAGAGAACAGATCATTTTTTAATGAACCAAACGTTTCTTTGGCACTTACGCTTAGGTCATATTAATCTAAAAAGGATAAATAGACTTGTAAAAAATGGTCCTTTAAGTTCATTAGAAGTGAAAGCACTTCCAGTCTGTGAATCCTACTTAGAGGGTAAGATGACTAAGAGGTTCTTTTAAGTCAAAGGCTATAGAGCTAAAGAACCATTGAAACTGATTCACTTTAATGTGTGTGGTCCTATGATTATCCAGGGTAGAGATGATTTTAAGTACTTCGTCAGTTTCATTAACGACTACTTAAGGTATGAATACATTTACCTGATGCAACGTAAGTTTGAATGCTTTGAGAAATTCAAAAAATTCAAGGCGGAGACGGAGAAGTATCTGGGTAAAAGTATTACGTTACTAGGATTCGACCGTGGTGGCGAGTAACTCTTTGGAGAGTTTAGGGACTACTTATCGTCAGAAGAGATTATATCCTAGTTGACTGCACCGGGAACTTCGTAGCAGAATGGTGTAGTAGAAAAAAAGAATAGGACTCTTATGGAGATGATAAGGTCGATGATGAGTTATTTGGAGTTATCCAATTCTTTTTGGGGACTAGCATTAAAGATAACGGCTTATATTCTGAACTTTGTACCTTCTACTCCCACAGAATTGTGGATTGGGCGCAAGCCTAGTTTGAGACATATTCGAATTTAGGGGTATCAAGCACATGTCCTGAAAGGGAACGCTGACAAGTTGAAACCGAGGACAGAAGTTTGTTTCTTTATCGGGTATCTCAAGGGAATTCATGGTGATTTATTTTATAATCCTAAGGATCAAAAGATCATTGTTAGCACCAATGCCCGATTCTTGAAAAAAGAATATATTATGGACCACAGGCCCAACAGTAAAATTATTTTGAAAAAAATGAGAGAAAATACCAGTAGAACAGAAGAGGAACCACAAATTGCTGATATTTTATTGTCTCATCGTAGTGGGAGGATTATCAGGGTAGGAGCATATCCTGAATAGGGTGCTACCATTAACATGCCAGACGAGCATGTGGGTAATGGTGCACAGGGTTCAAATTTTACACAGCACATTACTGCTAGTACACAGACGCAAGTAGTGCCTCGTCGTAGTGGGAGGGTTTATCAACCCGATTGGTTTATATTCTTGGAAGAGTCTTTTGACAGGATCCCGATAAAACTGGATAGCAAACCCTATAACAACAATGAAGCATTCCAAGACAAAGATGCATATCTTTGGCAAAAAGTTATGAATTCTGAGATAGAATCTATGTATTCCAATCAGATCTGGAAACTTGTAGAACCACTTGAAGGGATAAAACTAATAGAATGTAAGTGGATCTACAAAATGAAGAGAGGAGCAGGTGGGGAGATTAAAACTTTCAAAGTTAGGCTTATTGTAAAAGGGTTCACTCAGAAAGAAGGGATCAATTATGAGAAAACATTTTTATCGGTAGTCATACTTAAAGTCTATCCAAATTTTCTTATCCATTGTGGCCCATTTTGATTACGAAATATGGCAAATGGATGTCCAAATAGCTTTTCTTAACGAAAGTCTTGACGAGTGTATCTATATGGTACAACCAGACGGTTTCATAGCAAAGAGCCAGGAGCACATATCGTGCAAGTTTAAGAGATTCATTTATGGACTTAAGTAGACATCGAGGTCTTGAAATATTCAGTTTGATCAAGCCATAAAGTCTTTTGATTTTGATCAAAATCCAGATGAGTCATGTGTGTACAAGAAGCGTGACAGAAGCATGGTGGTCTTTCCAGTACTTTATGTAGATGATATCTTGCTCATCGAAAACGATGTAGGGGTGTTATCTTCGATAAACGTATGGTTATCTGGACAGTTCAATATGAAAAATTTGGGAGAAGCCAATCACATCCTTGGGATCAAGCTTTTACGAGATCGAAAATAAAGCATGTTAGATTTATCACAAGCAAAGTATATCAATGATATCGTTGCTCGTTTTAGCACATAGAATTCTAAAAAAGGATTTCTCCCTTTTAGGCATAGAATCATTCTATCCAAGAATCAGTGTCCTGAGACACCTGATGAGATAGAAAAGATAAAGAAGGTTCCTTATGCTTCAGCAGTGGGAAGCCAAATGTATGCTATGCATTGTACTAGACCCGACATCTGTTTTTCTGTTGGTATGGTTAGTAGATATTAGTCTAACTCAGGACAGGAGCATTGGACTGCAGTAAAGAATATAATCAAGTACCTGAAAAGAACTAAGAATTATATATTGATTTACTAGGCAGATAGTCTAGTACCTTTTGGGTACACAGATTCGAACTTTCAATCAGACAAAGATTCCCGTAAGTCTACCTCAGGATAAGTGTTTATCTTGGGAGGTGGAGTTATAAGTCGAATGAGTATCAAGTAGTCCTGCATTGCTGATTCCACCATGGAGGCCGAGTATGTGGCAGCTTCTGAAGCAGCCAAGGAGG